>VXAB01003756.1:528088-555084 GCA_013399175.1 Odontophorus gujanensis | reverse complement strand
TTTTTTCCTCTCTCGACCAGTATTTTGTGAAAAACCACTGAGAAAAAAATAAAAAAAAAAAAAAAAAAAAAAAAAAAAAAAAAAAAAAGATGATGCCAGCTTCAGCAAAAAGAACCTCTGTTCTCCTGTGTCACCCACTGAGATCTACAAGTGAAAACAAAATAAATAAATAAAAAGAAACAATGAAAGAAAAAACACAAATAATTTAAACAAAATCCACAAAGCAGCTGTAGCAGAGATTAAATCAGGTTCAGAATCCAGTAACCAATAGACTGTCTGTGTCTTAAGATCAGAGGCTGAGGCTCTGGAATGCAGTTATTTTCCTGCTTTTAGCTAGGATGTAGTTTCACATGCTCTTATCCACCACTCTTTAATCCAGTGTAAACCAGCTCCCATCACAGCTTCAAACCCCAATTTGCCACTATAGATACCAGGCCCCAGTGGCTCTCCTGACTGGCATTAGAGATATTATTTTACATTATTTGCAGGAATTTGACCTCATACAGCACCACTGAAGCCTGCCAAAACATGACTCCCTAACTCTGAGAAGCCTGTCAAGTCATAGGTGCCAAAAGCAACAGATATGAAGAGCAAGGGAGGATGCTCAAAGCCACATCTGCTTGCCATTTGCCCAGACTAACCTAGAGGAGGCACTGTAAGGTAATTGCAAGTGGAGCGCAGTTGGAAAGAGCAGATAGTTCTATCTTGTAAAACTTCCTCTGGAGTTTGCTGATCCCAAGAACGATGCTCAGGATTATTTAGACTTTTTTTAAACCTTTGCAGTATGCAGAATTTGTATGCAGGCACACATTTACTGAATACATTCGGGGGGATACAGTTCACTAGCTGCTCCCTTCAGAAGAATATCTTTCTAATCTAATAACAACTTTCTTTGCAGTAAATTTTACTATATATGATCCACATGCAGTGCCCCAAAGCCATTAACTGGTCTGAGTTGTAGCCCTCCTCATATATAACAAATTTCTACTTAGGAAAATTAGACAACAGAGAACATAGCTCATCTCTTATGCATTTTTCCTTAAAACACACAACAAGACTCTACATTAGAAAAGCAGCCAAGCCAAGGCAGCATTCCAGCTGCTGGCATCAGCAAGGCTCTACAGACGCAAAATGGTATAGAGTTCTGATAAGACCAGAGCCATTGCTTTATACATTCCAGCGGCTATAACTATTCTACAGGACCACTGGTAAAATCCTAAGTGAGGCTTCATATTTGTGTGCTAAATTTGATATGCTCTTTTTTTTTTTTGGTTAGGGTTTTGCCTTTTTGTGTGTGTTGGTTTGGGTTTGTTTTTTTTTGTTGTTGTCTTTTTCTTTTTATATCAAGGTTTAAACAATTAATAAACTATTTGTAAAAGTAAGAAACTTGTATTTGGATGTTAACAGAAACTCCAGGAATGACTATTTCTCTAAATTTAGAGATAGAACCATTTGCAGCCCTGAAAAACCTCTCACGTTTTGTACAGACGGTTGCAATGTTTCTCTACCTTTGTAGCTACTACAATGCCAAAAGAATGAGAAACATCACTTCTCTTCGACTGATGAACAGAATTAATATATTTTATATTCTTCAGACATTTTGTCTACTCCTAAGATCACTAAACTATTAGAAAATTCTTTTGCTAATTGTATCTGGTGAGATAACAGGCCTTTATTAGAATTAGCTATGTTATGGCAGCCAAAAACAAGGGAAGATCCTTCTTTTCCCAGACTTGTAGTTCTATAATTGAGCACGTCAATTAAGATTTAACCAAGATTTAGTAGGCAGTAGCTGAGTGCAATTACTGCAGAGCCACTAAAGTAACGATACGTGCATTTGTTTCTCTAGAAACTGAACACATTTTATCTAGGAATTCTGTACAGCAACCATCTTCATGCTACATTGCTGCTTGTTCACAGGATACTATACATTAGCATGGTAGAGGTCAGTAGTATCACACTACAATAAATTTTATCTCCATGGTTTAAAAACAACACACATTTTATTTATCTGTAGGGAATCTGAACACAGCTCCCTCTTGTAACCCAGATGCTGACAGTTAAGGCACCACATCCAAGCAAGCTTTCTGAAACTCAGGTCTCATTCATACAGGCAGGAGCAAATACACACTACTTTGAAATTCTTGACAAGAGGCACATTTCTAAAGACACGGGTAACCTTCTCTATAACACCATAACACAATGGAAAGCACAGCAATGACAGCACAGTAGCAAAGTCCCAGGCTGCAACAAGTGAGCATACACTCAAATACAGCAGCTGTAAACACAAAAACAAAGGAAAGAATCTACTTACCCTAGGATAAGCCTCAAGTACACAGGGACCACCAGCAAAATACCCTTATCCCCAGTGTCTATCCTTAAATGAGGTCTGGGAAGAGGTGGATCCTTGCTCCACCCATTCCAATCACTCAGGAGCATCGCATGCACCTGAGCTCCTCTGGGCTGGCCTGCCTTCCAACCAGGTGCTCACTCACTGGTTCAGGCCATGACTCAGCATTTCTGCTACACTCACAAACCATCATTTTAAAGTACTGATCCTTAGAATTGACTCATATTTTGCCAGAGCAAAATAGGGTTTGAGAATATGAAACACTTCCTAGGAAGAAGACTGCATCTCAAATGGTTAGATGCCAGGCATCTATTAAACAATGCCTTGATAGCAATTTGATAGCATCAAATGATGCATTAATATCATAGTGATGATTAAGACAATCTGAGATATGCTGTTTTTACAAGGGACTATGCATGCTCCTCCTTGTTCAGAACTACCTCCCCCCTCATCTCAACTGCTATTAAAAATGGGAGCAAGAGGAGTAGGAAGAGGCTTTGCTGTATTGCAGGACATCAGTACACTATTTGTATTTTTTAGAAATGTAACCATTCAATAAATTAGATTAAGCTTTTGAAAAGCAAGTAAATGACGTCCCTTCTGCCTCAACTATAGTCTTGCTGAAAGCTCTAATGGGCTCTGCTGATGTGAAGCCTTCACTACAGTCACAAGAATTATTAAATGACATAAGTACAGTACTCAGTGGTGCTTCTTCATAACACAGACACTCACTTAAAATTATTCCAAATTGAAAGAAATTAAAGCTGAAGGAACACATTAAGTATCCTCAGCAAGGATTAGATTTGAGAGCTTTCCACAATTATTCATTCAACAGTTATACTGCAAAACCACCCTTGTGTTATCTAGATGAGGATCTTCTCAATGTTGCCTCCAAATAGAATGCAAAGCATGGCATTATTTTTGCAACTCTTCAAAGTGGTAAGATTGTACGCATTAGCTGTAAAACAGCCAAGTATTATCACAGCAGTATGGCAGTATGAAATATAGCAGGAGTACAAGAGCTTAGAGAAGGAAATTGATGGATATTTAAAACACCATTTAGTTGATTTACCTCTAGCATGAAGTACTGTCGTTTAACAATAGCTCATGGAGATGTCTCACTTCCAAATAAATGTCTACACTGAGATTATTTACTAAAAGGCTTGTAAATGCTGCCATTAAAAGGAACACATTAGAATAAATTAAAAGGTTTTATAAAAATACCCACTTTCTCCCTTATTACCTATGCTCATTAGCACCATTCCATCTTCTCAGACTCTTACTACAGCAAACAAGGTACTTTCCCCTGATTGTAAGAGACCATATTGCAGCCATTAAAACATGACATTGGAAGCCTCATGCTAGGCATTGCTTAAATGTTCCTGGATACGTGTACATCTTCATTTAGCTTTAGCTTCCTTGTGTGTAAAAAAAGTAACCTTTTACATGTTTTGAGGAGGACATGATATGAGTCTTGATCAGGTAAAGATTAGTAAGAATTCTGATTTCCCCCAAGAATTCGAAAAAAGCAACATATTGCTATTGATTTAGGAGTGGAATCCATACTGCCCAATGCGAGCCCTCAAAAATCCACCTGCCCAGTCACTTGCAATCACCTGTCAGTGATTGCAGGACAGGGAAAGGCACATTCAGAAGACAAGGACCCATTATAAGACAACACAAAGACCCTCTCTGAGAGGGTCCATCTTGCTCCACCAAGCACAGAGACAACATGCATTATCAAAGCCCCAGTCTAGAGATGGCCAGCGTCAGGCAAAACAAACCTACATTGCAATTAATAGTCCATTCCTTACTGCAAGTGAGTTCACTATCAAAATTAACCATGTCCATGAAACCTGGCCACATTTTATGAGGAGAAAAATAATCATGGAAATACCATACATCACTTAGGGGTCTAAAACCCATTTTTCAGAAAAGCTAGTGCTGCTTTAGCTCTCACACACAGAGGAGTACAGATGGTGTCAGAAGGTGGAATCTGCAACATCCATAATAGCCCAGATTAGTTTCTTAACTCTAGAAAGTCACGTATATTTATTAAAAATGTACCCAAAACTGGAGTTTAAAAGAATAAAAAAAATAAAATCACACGCAATTTATTAGTAAAAACAATCCTTTTTTTTCCAGTAATTTCTAGGTTGTAGAAATAATTCAGACTTCTGGTTGGGATGAGCTTGCTCAAGTAGCGGAGCCTCCTTCAGTGAAACAAAGTGTTAGTATGAAGAGGAAAGAGCACCCAACTGATGGCGGCATCACAGCTGGCACTTTGAGATAAAACGTGAGCAGACATTTTGCCTCCGTTTCTTCCCTGTCCCTGCTTTTCAGTTTAGCAGACATAAGGGGAAGTGAAGTTTTTCTCCTCTTCTGCATGAAGATGGCTACTCTAAGCAGCAGCTAGTATCTACAATAACAAAAATATGGCTACAAACCATTCAAGCCTCTATCCACCAGTATCAGGAGGTTGAAGGCCAAAGAAAGCATGATGTTTTCAGACACTACAGAAGAGAATCAAAGAAAGCAAAAGCAAAGGAAAAAGAAGGTGCAAGCTCCACATTATTTTTGTGCTCAGATAGCCCATGAAAGCCAATAGACAGAGAGTTATCAAAGGAATAAAATTTGAAATTAATTTACCACCAACATCTAATTTAGCAGCTTCACTTGTAAATCTCAGAAAGCCGCAATGTGCTCAGAGTTTGTGTGGTAATTTGAAAGACATGCCATTCTCCATTCACAACCATGCAGCCAGATTATCTACTTTAGCAGGAAAATTCCACTCATTCATCGACTCAGAGCTGTGACTGGTGCTTCCACCATAAATGATAAATAGAGCACGGAGAGAGCTGCCTGCGGACAGTGCAACTCCACTAACTTGATGGAATTTCACTCTTTTATTCTAGATCCTGTATTTGCTCTCGGTCCAGCAGGCAGAGAAATGCATATCTCACGTCAGTTTGTACTACACCACCAGGAGACAGCCATTGCTCCACATTCTTATTTAAATATAAAAACTCTGGGTGAGATTTTGTGGCTATTGTTGTTTTTTCTTTCAAAGCACTCTACAGAATGCTGTTTCACCCTCCTCAGAGGGAAAGGCCTCCTTGGGCAGCAGGCTTCTGCTTCCAAAAGCTCAGAGCTCAGTGGTAAACCATCGAGGACCCTGAGTTCACACCACTAAAGCAATGCTTTGTGCTGACACATTATTTTAACACAAGGGATTTAAAGCCCCGGCACGGGCTCTAGGAGCCAGATTCTTGGCGGCCGGGATGAAGTGACAGTGGACCCAGACAGCCAGGCCTGGCGGCAGCATGTTGGAAAGGCTAGGATGCCCTCACACAAAGACATCAATGGCCTTTTGAGCCAGGCTTTTATCAATGAGCAGGCTGGATTCCAGGCACTGCTTGCCTGTTGCCTAGCAGAGAGGCACTCATTGAAGATCTGCTTGCAGTTTACATGCCACAAAAGAGGGGACAGAAGACTGCCCCACATAATACAGAACATCAGGGAGGGCAGAGCTGCAGCCATGATGCCTCACATACCTTCCCTCTCCCACAAAGCATAGTGTTGCTCTTCTCCAAACAGATAGAAAGTAGCATCCCATAATGACATAGTGAGCTTCAGATCCGAGTGCACATCCTTCATTATCGCCATCAATAACTGAAATCACAGCTTTGACGAAGAGCTTAGCATCACAGAAATCAAGAGATGGAGGATCTTAGCTCGTCCTTGTCTTCCCCTTCCTCCCACTAGCACAGAGCGAGTTCCTCTGTGTGGCCTCTGAAGGGATTTCTGAGAGATACTTCAAAAGATATATCTTCTTCCATGAAAGACTGGTCTACTTCCCTACCGGCATCTCCATCAGATCCTGCTTCCTGTTACCCAGTTTTTGTATCTATCCCACTGGTACTAATTAAGTCTTCTTTGAGATGTCCCAAACATCTTCTGCTACAGCCCAGAAAATAAGCACAACTTACATATATTGTTCCTTAAAAATAAAAATGAGTGGTACAGTTAGCTTAGCTAGCACATGTTCTTTCACATCCTTCAACTTTTCTACTCGAAAATGAACATAACCTCCTTTCTAAGAGCACATTGCAAGATAACAGAGCTAGGGCAGAAAAAGATGGTATCACAAAAAACTTACAGGAAAGATGACAAAGAGAAAATGTGATTAAACAAATGCAAGTGAGCTTTTCAAGACTAAATCAATCTTAGGAGAGTGCACATAATTTTCAATGTATTTGGGGGCTAATTTTTATCCTAAATCAGACAGCAAAATTCAACTTACCACCAGGATAAGTGATGTTTTACTTTGGAAGTTAGCAACCCTTGTGTTAGCTTTATTACTACGACCCAGGATGAATGGGCAGGTTTCATGTTGGAGTTGGTAGATATTCATAAAATGACACATCATCTTGCACAGTTACCAAAATATTTTAGAATTGTATTCTTTCTGGATTTCTTTATCTCATTCAGAAATTGCACAGCATGCTACTGTTGACTTTTTCTACTTCCACTGGGCCAAATTCCATATTTTTTACAAGGACACGCTTGCCTTTCTATCAGACACTACAGTGAAGTCAACCTCTTTTAAATATTTAATACGGAAATTTCAGGTTCATTAACTGCAGTTAACGCCAGTTTGTTAACAGTTTTCTCTTTGTATAATTAACAATGTCAGCTATTTAGTACCCTGAAATCTAAATCTTGATCTTTTTTGCTAGGGTTTCATATCACAGCCAGGCCACTGCATTTGTAGAGGGCAATTATGCCTCTGACAGGGGCGACATCTGCATTCCCTTGTTTAAGCAATAAATATACCAATGCCTCAAAGACACAGAACTGAGATATTGAACAGCAATTTCACTAAGTTAATGGACATGCTGGAAGGACATGAGCAGCAAAGTAAGAAGAGAAACGGCCTTGCAGCCAAGTCTGGATCTGAAGATGGACACAAGGCTTCTGTCCAGGTTTGCTATTACTGTTTCCAGGTCACCTTTAAGATAAAAAAGCTTCAGAAGTACTGCATTCATCATACAGTATATCATCTCTCAATGTTGCCTCTATTAAATAGGTAGTTTGTTTAAAGGTACGTAGGAGGCCATTCTTATGACGGCAAGCAACTCCAGGGAAATTGAAAAGACAATGGAGATTGCAGGTGAACTGCTTTTCCCTTTCATATTTTCTTTTTTTATATTATTATTCTTTTTTTTTTTTTTTGAAACACATGCATTTCTGTGGTCAGTTATAGCTGTAAGTATTTCAGGTATAATGCTGGAATACCTACCCAGCTGAACTCAGTGTTAAATAGCTGTAACAGACAAGGGATAATTGTATATAATGAAGCCACGCCAGTAAACAAGGAGGCAGCTTATTTACAGAGATTATTCTGTTGGCAAGAAAGAAAATATTATCAAAATGAAACTAACAAAGATTTCAGTGCCAGTATTATAAATAATTCAACAACTGCACAAATACATCACAGTTTTATGTTTTCTTGAGCTGCAGTGAGAGATGGAAGAGTCTTCCACACCTCTGACATGGCCTGGAAAGCCTCTTTTTCTCCTTCACTATAACTACTACTCTCTCTTGTCAGCCTAGAAGTAGAATAAAAATTAGAAGCGTTTACAAAGACCTTTCCTGTTTTTTTGTTTGTTTGTTTGTTTTTTTCATTAAACACTCAAGAGTTCCTGATGTAAGGATAGAGTTTGCATCCACAGGGGAAAGTCAGATGCAAATCAGGTAAATACCTTGTTCAAGAAGCAGGGATTGATCGTGGGTTAAGGCTTTGTTCTACATTCACATCACCGTTTTGTAATTATCCCACCACTTCAGCATTAGTGTTGGCAGCTAAAAATAACCTAATGAGGATATATGTGAAGTTGGTCAAAGGGATCTACAAGTTCAAGTGTCTGATCACTTCAGGGCTGACCAAAAGTTAAAGCATATTGTCACACTGAATAATCTCCACTGCAGAAATCAAGTTAGATTTAAATATAAGTTTCTATTTATTCTAATCAGACATGCTGCTATTGTGGGTCACGCTAATCAGTTAGATTAAAGCCACTGCTGCTCACTGCTGCTCCTTGAAGCCTCTTTAAGTGTGCGGATGCTTAAACAGTACCAGATACCTCCACAAGAACATGCAGAAGTTATGGCAGGGCATGCAGGCTAGCAATTCCTCCCAGCAGGCACCAAAAGCAGCTATGTAACTTTGGTCTCAAAACCCTGAGCTCCTTCCCCAAGAGAACTGAACATCTGATCCTCTCTTAAAAATACTTTCTCTCCAGAAGGAACAAAAAGAGATAGTCAAGCTGGGGAAAGAAATCAGGGAATACTGCTGTAGGTGTTGGGATGAAGGAAGAGGCAGCCACACTGGAAAGTGAGGAAAGAGGACAACTTACCGCTACTTCACCAAAACTGACCGCTGAAAGGACAAAAATAAGATAAAATTGTTCATCAGCACTTGGACAGCATGATCTCTGCTCCAGGCCCCTACCAGCCTCTGTCAACAGTACCTCTGGGACCCAGAAGAGTTTCACCTAAGCAAATCCCCAAGACTTCGACCCATGACATCCATGTGGGGAAGTACTGGCACCGCCACAGGTGGAGAAAGATGAAAGAAAGCATTTTGCATTTCTGCAATGTATAGAATGACATAATTACAACATGTTAAGCAACACCAGAACCCATGTAACTCACATACCCACCACTGACCGGAATATGTCCAGTGAAGCAAAATGCCTTTTAGTATTTCATTCCATTAAATAAACAAACACGCACACAGCATTGTATTGAAAAGATGGGTATCAAGTTTCTTGGGAATAACAGGGCAAGAGGATATGGTCTGATAATTCTGACAGTTATGGATAGCCACATCTGGGTTCAGAAGGACCCTGAATGAAAAATTGCTATAAGCATGGCAGTAACTTAAACCTGAATTGTCTCTCACCCCTTCTCACTTCCCTCAAACCAAGACAGGGAACCACCTACAAAAGGCACAACTCCAGAGGACATTATCTTTTCTGTGAACACCTTCAACACTGTGGGTACATTCTCTGGAACCTGATGAGATGCATCCAAGAGGTTGGAAGAAACTGACAGATAGTTTCTAACACACCATTCATCATACCTGAGAAGCCGGGGCAGTCCGCTGGAATTCCCATTGACAAGAAAAGGGGAAACTTGACTCCCATTTTTAAAAAGGGAAAAAAGGAAGACCCAAGAAACTAGAGGCAAATCAGTCTCACTTTTGTGCCTAGCAAGACCACAGAGCAGATCCTCCTGCAAATTTTACTACGCTACTTGGAAAACAAAGAGGTGAAACATGACAGTCAACATGGCTTCACTAACAGCAAGTCTTGCCTGACAACTTTGGAGGCCTTCCATGAGGAGGTTACAGCACTGATGGACAAGGGATGTTATCTACCTGGACTTGTGCAAAGTGTTTAACACCATTCCACATGGCATCCTGGCCTCTAAATCAGAGAGACATGAATCTGACAGATCATGGATAAGGAATTGGCTGAATGGTCACACTCAAAAATTGCAGATATGAAGAAGCTCTTCACTACTAGGGTGGTAGGGCACTAGAATAGGTTGCCCAGAAAAGCTGTGGATGCCCCATCCCTGGAGACACTTAAGGCTAGGTTGGATGGGGCCCTAGGCAGCCTGATCTAGTGAGAGGTATCCCTGACCGCTTGCCCACTTCCCATTATAAACACTTTCCATTTATGATAAGCAGCAGCATTCACAAGCCACTATTACTGTGTCTGAGAAATGGGAATAAAGTAATCACCCAAAATATGATATACAGCATGCATTTGTGTGTACAAATGTTTACGTACAAACATAACACTCATTAAAAAACACTGGTTTGAATTGTAACAGTCCCCTTATTTAATGCTAAGGGTACATTGTTCATTTGCTAATTTACCCCTTTAAACATATTTTCCTTAGTATTCTTGCTTCTTTGGTTGGTTTTGTTTTTTTGCTTTTTTCCTCCTCTGAAGCAATATCAAATGTAGGAGAGACTTCAATACCACCAAGAAAAAAAGAACTTCTCAAACATCTAGACAGATTTTGCAACTATTTTATTAACGCATGGAAGAAATTAAGACTCTTTCAAAATAGCAGTGCTTCAATCTACAGAGAGACTTCTGCGAGGAATTTTTGCTCACCTCTTCAGATTTCTGGAGTCGCCATTATATAGTAAACACCCCCCAATTCTGTACCATTACCTATGCAAACAGACACAGTACAGTCCTGCTGTAGCTGGTTTGCATTTCCACCATCTTTACATAAATAAACGCTAACAGCACAGTAATTCCCACTCGTTCTTTTTAAGGCACAAAGAAAGGCAAACCGCATCGGCACTGATTGTTTGCTGTAAGCTTTCCCAGAACAAAAACATCCATGCAAACCCCTCGGAGACTGCGCTTGCTCCGTTCCCCAGGCACGCACCGTCCCCGGCCGCCTGAAGATGACAGGCACCCACCATATCCCTGTATATTTTGCAGTCGTTGTTCACAAAAGTTCCCTTTGTCTCGGTGCAGCGGCTGGCCAGCCCGCACCGCACCCCGAGAGGAAAGCCACGGCGGGGAGAAGCTGGTCCGGCAGCGCATACCGACTCCGTTAAGTGGAAAAACAAGGGGAGAAAAAAAAAACCTCCATCCAATCTTTCGGGTTAAAATTAAATACAAGGGTGCCTAAGGGGCAGCTTTAACTAGTGTTCTGGGCAATTTACAGGGTTTGTATTCAGCGCTGGTCCTTAAAAGAGGCGATTAATTGCTATGGCAACCGGCGCATCACATGAAGCGCACTCGCGATACAGTGCCTGCAGTGTGCCCGCTCACCCAGACACAGCTCAACAGGGTGACAAACTCCTCAAGGGTCCGCATTGTTTGGCCGCAATTAATCCTTCATAATAGACCCTCTTCATTTGGGATAGGGGTCTCCGTCCACCTTGCTCCTTCCTTTAGGAGGAAATATTGCAGCTAGCTTTCTTCCGTGTTTGGAGTGCAGCTGTATGTAGCGAGAGAAGGAGGAAGCGGGAAATGCTGGATATGCAGAATATAAAACCGTGGCCACCATATTCTTTGGGATCCAAGTAGGAATTAATCCTAAGAAATCTATGCATGAATCTTTCATCTTTGATGCTATTGCATTTCCTTCACTCCTTTAATGGGTCTTTCATATGAACCAGATGCCTCACCTCTCTCAGTACATCATCGCAGCGTTTACAAGAACAGCTCATGTTTCTGCTGTATCCACACCTGCAAGCTAGTTTGCTTCAAGGCACCTGGCAACCTCTTCCTGCCTGAAACCAGAGCAGAGCCACAAACATTAACAGCACTCCAAAAGCAAGGAACAGCTTATTTCTATGTCAGGGAAGCATACTTAGATACAAAGAGACAGATTTTTCCTGTGCTGCATCCCTCCACTCCCAACAACTGGGATTCAGATGCCAAGAGAACTGACCAGAGGTATTTCTTCAGCTTCCCACATCTGCCCATCAAACCACAAACTGCTTTTTTTTTGCGTGTTTGGGTTTTTGTTGTTGTTGTCATCGGTTTGGTTTTCTTGTTTATTGTTTGTTTTTAAGTCATCTGGGCCCATACTCTCACTAATAGAGAGATCTTCCTAGTCCGAGCATGATAACTCAATTTGCCTATGGGACATATGATTTTTTCCCCCTATCAATCAGATACCAACCTGGACTGTATTTAATTACAACTGTTAAAATTTTAACTGAGAGCAATACTAGTACTACTACTTCTGAGCTTCACCAAAACAAGATCTGCCCCAGCAAACAGCCTGAGTTACTGCTGGACAATAATCCAAGAGACAGAGAGGGAACAAAGAACAAAATTACACTGGAACTAGATGATCTTAAAGGTCTCCTTCAACCTAAGCCATTCTATTCTATGATCCTAACTCGAAAAACTCCTCTGTTGGACTATAGGCCACAGGCCAAAGCAGGAAGGTTTGAAAACATTACAGCTACCGCATGGTCAAACATTTTCAATACTGTTACAAAAAAAATACTGGTGTTAACTGTTAATACCCAGCTCTGTAAGGAAAGACACAAGTAGTTCTTCACAGGAACAGAAATGAAATTCTTTAACCCAAATCATATAAGTGAAACCTACTCAGATTCCACTCCAGGGATCAGCAAACGGTCATCCACTACAAGAAACAAAAATAACTTTTTAAGAAACTCAAGCTCAACCTCGTATTTACTAGTAAGTTGATAGATTGCAATGTTCCAATTTTTAAGACAAAGTCACAACTGAAGAGGCCTTAGGCCTTGATCAGTAATTTCTACCCTTACTTTCATCTTTATTCAGTAGAGTCAGAATGAAGAACTGTGTACTGGATATGTTTCCTACATGGACATATTAATCTTTTATTTCTTTTCAGGAACAGTATACAAGCCTACTGTTTTATACCTATTATCTTTGACAAGACCAGTTTTCACCCTTAGCTCTGTTTGCCTGTGCGTTTAGTGCTCCAAACACAACAGCTTTACCTGTGCAGCAATAGAGAGGAATGGTGCAGCACCTTTCCACAGCAATACTGACACATGAAATTGTAACAGCATATTAGAAGGATACAGGGTAGATTCAGGAAAGGGAAGTAATGAAGAAACACTTGCAGTAAGTTGTCTTCTGTGCTGATGTGATTTGTATTTCCAGAAGTGCTGCTGTGACTGCTCCCAAAGGTAAGCAAATCAGTGGATGTTCTGTTCTTAAAAAAATCTTCCTGTAACTTAAGCCCTAGGACTGCTGATAAGTTCACTGTCAGAGGCAAGGCTTTGGGGAAAGAAAGCACATGGTTGCTGGCTCCAGGGAGCAACAGAAGAGAAACAGAGGCCAGAGAGCAACAATAAGCCTCTTAAGTCACATCAGCCAAGCTATTCACAGTGCTCAGTATAGAAGAATGCAATAACACAGTGCATGCCATTACAGTAAATGGGATAAACCAGCTCTGCAGTTCTGAACCACTGACCAAGTTGTTTTTTTTTTTTCTAATCATCAGCAAGAGAGAAATTACTGTACACATTTCCAGAGAGACAGAAGTGAGTCATAAATTGCAGAATCACAGACTAATAGGGGCTAAAAGGGACCTCTTGACACTGTACTGGAGTACAGTACTCCAGATGTGACTTCAATGGGGCAAAGTAAAAACAGAAGACCACCTCCCTCGACCTACATGCTCTTTTTAATGCGCCCTAGGATACCACTGGCCTTCTTGTCCACAAGGGCACACTGCTGGCTCATGGCCAGTTTAATGTCCACCAGGACACCCAGGTCCTTCTCCTCAGAGCTCCTTTCCAACTCAGCCTGTACTGATGTGTGCAGTTATTGCTCCCCAGGTGTAGGACTCTACACTTGCCCTTGTTGAAACTCTAAGTTCCTCTCTCCACGCAACTTTCCAGCCTGTCCAGGTCTCGCTGAATGGTAGCACAGCCTTCTGGTGCATCAGCCACTCCTCCCAGCTTTGTATCATTAGCAAACTTGCTGAGGGTGCATTCTATCCCTTCATCCATGTACTGGAACCAGTACCAACCCCTAGGGAACACCACTAGCTACAGGCCTTCAGCTAAACTCTGCACCACTGATCACAACTCAATCAGTTCTGCCATTCAGCCAGTTCTCAATCCGCCTCAGCGTCCACTTACCTATCCTACGCTTCCTAAGCTTACCTACAAGGATGTTAACAGGAGACAGTGTTAAATGCCTTACTGAAGTCAAGGTACAGAACATCCACTGCTCTCCCTTCATCTACCCAGTTGGTCATTACACCACAGGTTACCAGCTTGGTCAAGCATGATTTCCCCTTGGTAAATCCATGTTGACTACTCCTAATAACCTTCTTTTCTTCCACTTCTCGCTGGGAAAAGACATCCAGAATATGCTGTTCCATCTTCTTACCACGGATAGAGGTGAGGTTCTGCTAGCTCCCTCAGCACTAGTGGGTGCTTCCCATCTCGTGGAGACCATGGATCTGTGTGCATCAAGTATGCCTACATGATCTTTCACCAGATCCCTCCTTGACCGAGGGGAGGTCTTCTTTTCCCCAGACTCTCTCTTATTACTGGAGTCTGGGGTTCCCACGCATATGTATTTCTGTTACCATGAAATATAGTATCAGTGATAAGACTCCCTTTCCATCCTCTGGCGTAAAATGTTTAGTACGTTTACATTAACTTTTGCATAAGTGTTTATCCTCACTGATATCACCCCTGACTGCAAACATAAAATAGAAGATGTAACAAGGACTGACAAACAGACATCTATGTGTATCGATGCTCACAGTCATCAGCACATCTTGTTCTCCCAGCCCCATCCAGGTTCATTCCACTAAATGTCAGACCTTGTTCTATTTCCTCTATTTGTATACAAACCCTTGGCTCCCTCCTCTCCAGTCTCTCTTTCCGCCAATCCCTGATTTAAGGGATGGAACACCTCCTCTATAAGGACAGGTTGAGAAAGCTAAGGCTGTTCAGCCTGGAGAAGAGAAGCCTTTGGGGAGATCTAATAGGGGTCTTTCAGTATTTAAAGGGGGAGTGTAAAAAAGAAGGGGAGAGAATCTTTCACAAGGTCTGTTAAGTCAAGGAGAAATGGTTTCAAACTAATAGAGGAGAGATTCAGACTGGATATAAGAAAAACAGGGTATTGAAGCACTTGAACAGGTTGCCCAGAGGTGTGGTAGATGCTCAGTCCCTAGAGACATCCAAGATCAGGCTGCAGGGGGCTCTAAGCAACCTGATCTAGCTGTAGGTGCCCCGGTTCACTGCCAGGGAGTTGGACTAGATGACCTTTAAACGACCCTTCCAACTCAAACAATTCTATAATTCTGTAATTTCCCCATGTCCTTTTTCCCCTGCTCACAGCTTCCTTTCTTTCATCAGTCCACTGATTAGGCACTAGCCTAATCAAAACTACAGATCCAGTTTTTAGTTGTTTTTTTTTTGTTTGTTTTTTAAGACCCAACTTGTGTTGGCCATTCTAATTCTCTGTCATGCCCATGGGCTGAATGTCTGCTGTGAAATGTGACAGAAGTCAGCTGGGGCTTAGCAGAAGCAGTCAGAGCAGCAGTAAAGACACAAAGGCGAGACCTCCCCATGGCAGTTCAACAGACTGTGACTTAAGAGTAAGCTCTTTCCTCACCACGATCTCGTTACCTTGCCTTGTTCCCTGATAGGTTGGCAGGGTGAACCTTTCCATCTAGTAACCCACCATCTCTCCTAACAAATTCTGAGTGCTTGCTTGGGAGTGGGTAATCAGAAAATGAAATGGTGTCCTTCCCCCTGCTGTAGCTTTTTACAGTCTCCTGTGAAACCAAATCAATACATGTATGTGCATGCATTGTTCGTATAAAGCCATATATTCACACGGAAAGCACTGCACACAACAATGGAAAGGTGCCACTCTCAGGAAGAACTGCAGGCTCAATTTCATCTTGTGGCTCCTTCCCAGTCAGCAGAGGTCTACAAGCAGCACAGTACACAGCATGAAAACGTTCTGCTGGGATCAACTTCTTATCAAATGACTGGGAAGAGGCAGGGCAGGAGGGTGACAGCATGCAGCTGGGAAAGGAGCAGGCAGCGTGGCTCACTATGGCTGCCCCAGCTGATGCTGGCTGGGCTTCTTTACAGGCACTAACTTTGTCCTCTTCCAGGACATTGCTCAGGAGCACCTCCCAAAGCCTACACAGGCCACATGCACAGTCATTTTGTTTCCAAGCCAAAGTTTGCCTGCAAAGCACCAGAGATGTACTATGGGAAGTGCAGTTTAGCTGCTTCTGAGTGCTCTGGAGCACTTACTGTGTTTTACAGCACTGTACAATATTTTACAAGCATTAACTAATCAACAGCTCTTCCAGGCAGTTAAGTTTAAGTATCCTCATTTTACAGATGCTGATCCAGACCTAGGGAGGTTGAGAGATTTGCCCAAGGCCAAAAAATACAATTGGTGCCCAATACTGGATGGTTAATCAGCAGCTGCTGTACGTAGCTTCTCACTGAGCCTCTCAGAAGGCAGCTGATGCAATTCCCGATGCAAAGTAGAAAAGTAGAATGAAAAAAAGTCCACTTCTCCCTTCCTACCCATGCAAACAGCTGACTGAGCTGCTTCTTGCTAGCAGCTCTCCACTACCTTCTGGTCAAACACAGTCAACATGATGCAAATCATTATGTCCTACCTTCAGTCTCAAATCTCACAGTGTCAGCAGGCACACCGGGCATCCCCAAGCTAATTCCAATGCCAGCATACTTCCAACTGCATCATAGTTATGTTTTGGGGTTTTTTTCCCCTCTGTTTCCTGTCTAAGACCAGTACTCTGGAAACAACCAAGTAAGAAAATAAACAATATTCTTTCCATTCTGGCCTTGCATGAGTTATTCATTTGGGCCAGTCTCTGCAAAACTGCATGCTACCGCTTCTCAAACCGGCACCACTGCTCCTGAAAGACAAATGCACACGTGGCTGCTCCTCAAAGGAGGACATGTAAATACAGGAAAATTGGCAGGCAACTTAATTGTAAGTTAAATTTGTATCTTTGTTCCCTCTCTCACTTTGGACCTGCTATCCAGAAAGGCAGCCAAAAGGCATCTCAAAGATTAGGTCTGGTCTCAGAGCCCAAATGCTTCAAGCACAAGTTCATGAATACTCCCACTAAGCAGAATGCAGTCATGACTTCACTAGTGCTTGATGCATGGTATTTTGCTAACACAGAGCCCACAGATGTGAAAAAAATAATAAATCATTACAGGATGAAGAAAAAAGACAAATTTGAAACTGTCAGACAGTATGTATACTTCAGAATAAATTGTTGTTAAATACTCTCAAGTGTAGTACTATTCTGGATGTAAAAAAAAAAAACAAATGTGAAAAGAAATTGGTATTGATTCTGTGATCATGTCTCAATACATGTATAGGTTGTAAAAGTAAGGGAATAAATCTAACATATTAATCTAGGTGAGTAATAATAAGTTCTATTAACATGGTAATAGTTACCAAATCGATAGGAATGAACGCTTTCAGACATCAAATTTAACGGAAACTCTTCTGAGAGCTAGAACGTGCTAGAATTTATTCATTTGCAACAGGATGTTAAATCGGTTAACTTTCATAACTCATCTTAAATGATCTCCCTTGCTTTTACATGGACAAAGCCGTTTTTCCCAAGTAAATTATTTGGCTACGTTAAGGACATTAAGTAATTTCCTATCTCTTTAGAGAAGGAACTCTGAATCCCAGAGATTTTTCTTGGTTAATGGAAATGAAAGATACTTCTTACATTCTATCAACCTTCCCATGACCACACTCACTTAGTCCAGTCTGCCCAATAACTTGAGTGTGTTCTACCACTCATCAGTTTTTCTGGTAAGCTGTCACCTTTTTGTTTAAATGACAGAAAACCTGAATTTTCCTTTTCAATATCAGAGAACAGTACTTTCATACACATTCTACAATTATCACTCCACCCTGACTTTTTGCTTCTAGATCCCTAAATGTCTACTGACATTTGCATTCCACTGTATCTCTTCAAAGATTTGGCAAGCTGGACCCAAAACACACTTGAAGTATATCATCAAGAAGATATAAAAGAAAAATGCTGTTGAATGCTAAATGGAAGCAAAGCAGCTTTGGTAGAATAACCTCAAAAGGAGGCAACGAAATAAGGTCTCCAGGGCCACACACAGATTTTGTCCACTACAGGAAGAACTGAACTATACTTTCACAAATGCAAATTCCAGAAAATCACCTGTTTTTCTACAAAGCATTCCCAGGAGTGTGTGTCAGGTATCCCAAATGTGACTGGAAGGTTTCTGCATAGCTCACGTAGATCAAGTAGGAAAAGGATGCACTCCAGTCTGACCTCTTGTATTTGCCATTACTGAGGTGGTAGTTCCCTGGAGACAGAAAAACTGAAACTTCTTGCAGAAGAATAAGGTAGCAAGCAGCTAACCTGAAAGCGCAGAAGACAGGTCCACCTGTAAGCATTACATCCCACAGCAAACAAAGCTGCATAGAAGAACTGCTTTGCGGGTGCCAGATTTCCCTATCAAGTTAGATGAAGGCTGGCATCTTTTTCTGCCTGACAGTACTTAATCCTCATTCCTAGCCTGATGAAAATAGTATCTACAATATTAAAGTTTTATTTCCTTCAAGTATCAAATCCCATAACCATTAAGATATTTTCCAGCTCCATGCTCAGCTCTTGATAGCCTGCTTGCTATCTGCTGTCCTTGCTCACTTTCAGTCCACCCAGGATAGCCCCTACAGACCTGAATATATTTGCAGTAGGGAGTTAAAAAGCATAATCAAAAGCACATCGTGTCTGTAAGAGAGAGAGAAAGGGAGAAGCAACACTTGGTCTGTTTCATTATGACTCTCAGCTTCAAGTAAGAAGAGATTTCAGGAGGTAAATCACCCACATCAGCTACAGAAGCCACAGTAAGTGCTGAGATATTTAAACTCCTCAAAATATCCAGACTTTAAATTAACTATGTTGTGATTATTCTGTCAATTATTTTCCATTTTCCAGCACTTACCATCTTGAGGCTATGGGTAGCACAGAGCCATTGCATCCTAAGACAGCTGCAGTGGCACTGAGGTAGGTAATCTAGGTGGATCCAAATCTGGGTAAAGAACAGAAAGCATAGGGTTGCATACAGCTTACCTCTTACCCCACCTGGAGCATAACGCTACTGCCAGTCCAAGACTAACCTCAAACCTCCTGTCAGTGATTCACAATTCTGAAGCTATTCTTGGAGTGAGACTGCTACCTCCTTTTGTCAAATGAAGGCAGAGATTTCTGCTCTTCTTTCACCTTGCAGCCACCAACTCCTTCAGCCCATGAAGTCACTTTCTGGCTGAAAGGACATGAGCTGGCAGCTCCAAGCCCACTAGCACATTAAGTATTAGAATTTTATTTGTTAGGCAGGAGAGAGACAGCAGTGGAGCAGCAAGAGCTCACTGCTGAAACCATTCCTCCGAGATGAGCAGAATGAAGAGGCACCCAAGCAGGGAGCACAACCCAGGTACCTGCCCTCACTACTGGCAGCTGCACACCAAACGTATGCAAGATGAGACAAAGTAATGAGAATGAATGCAGCCTCATAAAAAGTTGTAAAGCAGGCTCCTGGACACGCAGAAACATTTTCTTTGACAAATGAGGGCCAGAGAAGGCCAAGTAAACTAATGACCATCACTATAAATGCTTCAGATTTTGGTTTTGTTCTGTCATCAGCTAATACTGGCTTACAGGTTGCAATTAACATTAGGTCTCTGGAGGTAATAATTATGGTCTTGCTACTGGACAAAAATTACCTCATTTATCTGTATTAAAGATGCAGCAATCTGTTTCAAGCGTAGAGTGCTTTGGTAAATGAACACCTTGAATCCTGAAATGCCTAGGGAGATGAGCTGAGCAAAAAAGCCTCTGCTGGTTCCAAACTTCAAAACTTTAAAACTTTTCCCATTTTGTGTTAAGAAAAGACCCTTTATCCAAAGAGAACTTCACCATTCAGGTGTCCACAGCAGCCCTCAGAGATGAGGTATAAGCATTCCCATCACCAGATTACCATGAAGTCTTGCTTGCTCTTCATCTAAATAAAGAAAAGAAATTTTTCTAGAAATGCATCCTTGAGAAAAAATTCATCCTTCTTTCCCAGGTTTTGACTAATTTACATTGCATAAACATTATAGCTAATGAGAGGAGTCTCCATCCAGATCTTAAGCTCCTTGTACATCAGCATGCACTGCCTCAGCTCAGACCTATCCAAAGATGGAACACAGCCTCCTGCATCTCTACAGTGAAAGCCAGACTAAAGAAACAACTGACTCCCATACTAACAAGAAACTGAACCTAAAGGCTGAGATGACTACTGCCTCTGCCATAAAAATAAAGCTGGCTTAGTAAGTGCCACTGTATTCCTGGTGGATGACAGGCTGGCCATGAATCAGCAGTGTGCCCTGGTGGCCAAGAAGGCCAATGGGATTCCAGGGTGCATTAAAAAGAAGCATGTCCAGCAGGTCAAGGGAGATGATCCTCCCCCTCTACTCTGCCCTGATGAGGCCTCACCTGGAGTACTGTGTCCAGTTCTGGGCTCTCTGGTACAAAGAAAACAGGGATCTCCTCGAAAGAGTCCAGCAGAGGGCGACAAAGATGATAAAGGGTGTGGAACACCTCTCTTATGAGGAAAGGCTGAGAGACCTGGGTCTGTTCAGTCTTGAAAAACGAAGACTCAGAGGGGCTCTGATCCACATCTATAAATATCTAAGGAGCAGGAGGCAAAGGGACGAGGCTGGACTCTTCTCAGAGTGTGTGGCAATAGGACGAGGGGAAATGGTCACAAACTAATGCATAGAAAGCTCTGCACAAATGTGCGTGGGAACTTCTCCACAGTGCAGTGACGGAGCACTGGCACAGGCTGCACAGAGAGGTGGTGGAGTCTCCTTCTCCGGAGACATTCAAGACCCACCTGGACACCTATTTTTGCAATCTGGTCTAGGGAGTTGCTTTGGCAGGGGGTTGGACTTCATGATCTCTAGAGGTCTCTTCTCACCCCTACAATGCTGTGATTTTGTGATCTTCAAATGGAATGATGTCATTTGAGAATGGATCTTTATGGTGAGCTCTAGCATCATCCTCCCTAGTGTTGGAAATCTTTTGGTGCCTCTGAGAAGAAATGATGGGAAGATAATATGTACTGAAGCAATGCTTTCTTAAAGCACAAGAGAATCTAAGAGAAATCTGAAAGACAAGCTTCAAAGCCAGCATATTTTCAGGAAAAAAATGTCCTGTAGGGACAGATGACAGACATAAATAAGCAAAGACAGGTAAATTATGTGGTCACAACATGAATTTCATAACCACCAACACTTACACTTAACAGTCATAGCAATTTATGAGTCCCTATACAACTCTTCTTACAAGAAGTGATTCCAGCTGAGTTCAAGCTCAGCTCCTAAGCCCTTGACCACGGGTTTTCTCATTGCTTGGTTTGAGGGTGTGATTTTTTCGCAGTTTAAAAAACTCAGCTTCTTCAGTAAGTTCATTTTCCTCTGCTTTCTTGGTTATTAGCCCTAATCAGTATTCAAGTGTTGATTTGTAAGGCTATCTGCTGACTTAAAGGAAGGGAACACCTCGGTAATAGCCCCAGTGTTTCCCTCTGCCTGCAGAAACAGTAGCGATAAGGACAGAGACTCCAGCCATCCCAAAGGAGAAGGAGCCACAAAGAACCCTTCTGATCACTGCTGGCATCTGGCCTTCCCCTCATTAGCACATTAAAGCTGTTCTGTCCATCCCATAAGAGCCACTCTGTCCATTCCTCCAGCTCTCTCTATGGAGCCATTTACAGCACTGCTCTTTTGAAACCCCTCTGGTTCAAGAGGCAGTAACCCCTTCCCAAAGAGTGCAGAACAGCCAGTGTCAAAAATTCCCACTCACCAATAGGCACCCAGTAAGCATAGGCCTTCCGAATGCCGGAGGCAGACAGATGAAACTCACGTATTTCACCCTGCCAAATATCCCCTCCTAATAAAAGTCTCTTCCCAATCATCCTGTGGGCTTCTGATTTCATTTGAAAGAGTGCTTGCCACCTTCAATCCCCATGCTTCATTTCAGGACTAGACTGAGATGGCTCATATCTCATTAGGCACAAATTCCCAGGAACAAAAGAAAAGCAAAAGGAACAGAGCCCAGGGACATTAACTATGAAACCACGCGCAAACACTTGGATGTGTACTTGGACAGACTTCCAGCACCTGCTACAGCAGCAATATGAAAGCTTTATCACATCTTCACTCCTAAATCAAAGCATCTTAAAAGCATGCCGTGGCATACCAATAAGTATGCATTCACTGAAATCAGTTGTTTGGGGAACAGGAAAAGCAGCATCTCTTCTGATTTCAAAGGTATTTCCCTTATGCACCCAAATTATTGGGTACACGGCTAACCCACAGAAGTCTCTTGCTTTTAAAGTGGTTATTACGAATGAACTAATGAGAAAGTGAAACACTGGACAACATTTTACTGGTTGGATTTTACACTGTTCTGCTCTGAAAGGGTGCATTCCAAGGGCAGACATCACCTCCCACCCCCACCCCCCCACCAAAAAGAATGAAAAAAACCTAGTTGCTTTACCTGTGCTCTGAACTCATTTTCTTTGACTCATTTCAAAATGATATAAAAATTATAACCTAAAAGGAGAGTTAGCTGTCTGAATTGGGCTCAGATTTTCTTCTACAGCTACTGTTATTCTGGGTGGACTTTGTGAGATATCCGTACTTTTTAAGAACAAATTTCCCCAAGGAAGGCAGCCCTTCTTGGAGAGAAGAAGAAAGTGAAGCAAGTGAAGGTTATGAATACTCACTCTTTCTGAAATTCCAGAAATGATATAATTGTTCCTTGATTTGCTTTTCACTAAGGAGAAAATGCCATAAATTATTTGATTTGTTTGTCACTCTGATCAGTTAACAGAAAGATGGTACTGCTTTAGGGCAATTAAATATGTTGCCTCAATTTCACTTTTTTAGTACACAAGCTCTATCAGGTTTACTATGCGAATATGCATTATTAGAAGAAAAAAATTGCTGGGTTACAGCTCTTACAACTTGCAGTGTAATTTAAATAGCTCTCACCTCTGAGGAGTCAGTAGCCTTACAAACTGTTCAAGCTGAAAGTCAGCTACTGGGCCAAATCCTTCCTCAGCTCCAGTACAGAGGATGAATTGGTCCTGAGACATACTAAAAAGGCAAAAGTTTTACTCGGACTGTACATAAACACCTCGGCTTTCTGACGTGAAGAATCAATTCCTATCTAAACTGCTTTTATTTGTTGCATTTAGTTCATCTTGATAAAATCATTGCCTACCTCAAGGAATTATATTTATTAGCAGCGCTATTTTTTCTTCCTCCTTCTAGGAAAGGTAGTGGTAATTAGACCTACACTGGTTTTACACCCAGGGGCAAAATTTATCCGAGAAAGTGAACAAATGGTTAGAGAAGTAGAGAGACTCATACTGTTCCAAAAAAAACCTTCACCATTCCTGAGAGCAGAGGACACATCCACAAAGCCTCTGAAAAAGTGACACGGGTCTGAGATTGTGCTCCTGCTGTTATCAGACAGCAAACTGATCGTGTCCTTAGGATTCTGATATGATTTAAGGAAACTTTTGAAAACTGCAAAGCACTGTTTACAAATAGCAAGAACAAGCATGCAATGATATCCTTGAAACAATGAGATAAGCCATGGTTAAACTTTATGGCAACTATTTCCCATGAAGGTACTAAAAGGCAGAAGCAGGCAAGCGCAGAGTTGTGTCCATGCCATTCAGCTTGTTATGGTCCTCAGTAGAAAAAACTCTGACATAGTATCTAAAGACATTCATTCATTTTTCTTGCAAGAACTTTCTTTTCATTCCTTGTCCTTGTGTGTAGGACTACAGAGTCAACGTTCATCTATAAGCAGTTACCTTATTTTGGACTCTCATTCAGATAAATAATTTGCAAGAAGCCCCCAAGAGACCATTTAGCAGCCTGTTCCCCTATGATTCAGCAACTTTTCCCTTTTCCTTCCTTCCTGTTGGAGGTGGAAGGCAACATGGGGCAGGTGAGTCACCACTCATTAGGTGGGCTTCCACAAGCAGATGGGTTAGTGGAGTCCAATTCTGGCTTCCCAGAGGCAGTGGGGAATCAAGCGAGTAGACAGCCAGAATAATTTCTTCCCTCCCATACAACATATCGGAACGGAGTCAGTCAAGAATAGCTGCTGAGCAAACACCACAAGAAAGGTATAGGGCAGCGGGGATTCACAGACCACAGGTGTGAGTCACAGGCCCAGGGATGTATTTTCCGTACATATTCACCACAGTTCCCCCTTAATGAAATGGCCATTCAGCCGTCCTCTCAGGCTTCAAGGGTAACAGCTTGTTGAGAACACAGCAGGTCCTTCTCACCGTTACCATCAGCTCCGAACTGACATCCAAACTATTCCAGTAAATCCCATTTAGCATCTCCAATTCTCCAGTTCTGGCCAGCACTTGCTCCAGTTACCAAATTGCATTTTTGAAGTCAACCAATGCTGTTCCCCTTGAATTACTTCTTTCTCAGGCACTCCTAAGAGGTTCTTCCAGTTTTTCTCTGTTACTTTGGGACCACTGAGTGAACAGTGAGCAGAAGCTGAAAAGTGAAGCTAAACAGCTTGAAAACAAATCTTAAGCGAAGCCTTGGAAGGTACCCAGAGCCCGAGTGACTAAACTACTGCTACATAGTAGAAGAGAACCAGTCCTCAGTTTCTGTCAGCACCTGCCCCATCCTCCTGCTGTTTCCTCTCTGACCGTAACAATTGCAAATAGGTTTCTGGTGACCCCAGCTGTCCTCAACTTGTTATCTTGTCTCTTGGTCTTCGGAATATTCCCATTAGCAGAAAACAGGTGCACATTAGCTCAATTGAAAGAGTCAGTCAGTAGCCTTCCACAAACAGTTCTCAAGCAAATGGTGTTCACAAAGTACAGGCAGCACAGAAAAAAAGCACTACCAGTAGAAAAACACTAACTGCAGAATCCAAAATTTGTTTTGTGCTTGGCTTCTACCTAGAATCAGAATTGTTTGGGTGGGAAGGGACCTCAAAGCCCACTCAGCCCCAACCCCTGCCATAGGCAGGGCTGCCCCCCCAGCTCATGCTGGCCCAGGGCCCCATCCAACCTGGCCTTGAGGGCCTTCAGGGATGGGGCACCCACAGCTTCTCTGAGCAGCTGTGCCAGCACCTCACTGCCCTCTGAGTACAGAATTCCTTCCTAACATCAAGCCTAAGTACTCCCTCTTTCACTTAAAAACAGTTATCCCTCCTGCTATCACTACAGGTCCTAATAGCTGTCTTTGTATGTGCAATACAATATTTCTTCCTTTTCCCTTACACATGCTATTGTTTTAATAGAAGACAAAAACATAAGCGGTGTGTCAGGTTTCATTTCGTTGTACCAACAGAAATACTGTAGAAGAGCCATGCCATTACACAGTGCAGAATCCCCGGTTTCTTCGTTTTCCTCTCTTGAAGGAACCCTCACTTGGGCAAAATTTCCTTTCATACAGATTTCAGGATAGGGTAACAGTTCTCTTAAACAAAGAAAAGACTGCCTTAGTATTCCACAAGAACAAGTTTTCCCCCATACATTTAAAAAAAAAAAAAAAAAACCTGTTTAATTTCAGAAGAGGAAAAAAAGCACACGATGGCCAAGAAGCAATGGGGCTGCTGCTCACAGAGGGTGCTCCTTGGGGCAGGGGGAGCTCTGCGCTGGGAACTGCTCAGAACAGAGACGAACTTCAGCCAGCAGAGCCAATGTCATTCAAAAAATATCTAGATGTCATCTCTTCCTTCACATATATATGCCAACAAGCACTGACCTGACTTGTGATGTATAGCTGAGAGTCACATCTAACATACATGAGCATGAGAAATCCCTGAACCCCTTTTGTCAACCCAAAACCCCCAGCCATGGCTCCGTGAGACCACCAGCAGTGCTGTACCAGGTACCCCTCCACACCTTCACACACTTGCTGTTGCCCCAAGAGCTCCCTGTCCCAAGGCACCTCAGGGCAGCCCTGCAGGCACGAGGCTGAGGAACACAGCGAGCTATACTGCACCACGAGTTGCAAATGTGTACGTTTGGGAAAACGTTTGAGTTTCTCCGAGTTTTCACTTGCTTCAACTGTTTTTCAACGTTAAGAAGGAGTAAATATCTCCTCCCTCATCGATGCTTCTGAGGTCCTCCTAGAAAGGTAATAGGTAATTAATTGCACATAATTGCGTTGATCCGCAAGCCATCAGACAAACAGCTCCAGGTATTTGTAACAAAGACAGTAACGCTGATCAACTCCTAACGCTTAAAGCCTGGAAGAGTCAGGGAGCTCCATCTCCAAACCCAGTAGAAGAGCTGAGGTGCTCCCGAGTAGCAAGAGCGTACCCAAAACTAAAAGGGTCACAAAGACATCGCACGTAGCGCACCCATCACGGCAAGAAGGGCCCGCCGGGCAGCAGCCCTACAGACAGGAGCTCGAGGGCTCCTTGCGGAGATGCGCAACCGGTTGGGCACCTCTCGGGAGCGAAAACTCGCACCTGACCGGTCGCGGTACGGAATCCGCAAAGAGGAGAGCGCCCGGAGCAGCCGCGCGACGACGGCTGCAGCGTTCGGCCGCGTCGCCCTGCGGCTTCGGCACCTTCGCGTTTGCGACGCCGAACGGCACCCGCGGGTCTCACGCGCTCCCCGGCGGCTCCTCGGGCACGGCCCTCGCCTCACCTGTTCAGCACTTTCCTGATCCGCTGGCGCACGCCGTTGGAGGGCGCGGAGATGCCGCTCCCGGCGCCGCCGCCCTCGGCCGCCAGGTTCTCGATGGTGGCCACGACGTGGTTGGGTTGCGGCGGCAGGCGCGGCGGCGGCGGCGGCTGCGGCGGCGGAGGGTGCCGGGGGTGGCGGTGGCGCTCCGGGGAGAGCATCGCGGCGGAGCTGCGCCTTCAGCGGCGAGCGGAGCGCATCCCGGCCGGGGCTGCCGCGGCTTCCGGGCAGCGCCGGACCCTCGCCCGCTCCTCCCTCACCGAGCTGCCATGCGGCGAGGGG
>VXAB01003756.1:503314-521104 GCA_013399175.1 Odontophorus gujanensis | reverse complement strand
TCTTCTCTCTGTGGCTTGTGCTGAAGAAGTGTTTTATCTTCTAACATCAAGTCCATTTATAAGTCCTTGTTTTCCAAAATTATCATGAGTTTAAATCCAAGTTCTTAAAGGCACTGAGCTCACTCTGTCTTTCTGGTCAACAGAGTTTTCCGTAAATAAAAGTACCTTTTCCTCACCACCTGAGCTCACAGAGAACTAAGATCCTCTTCGTTTCTGAGTTTGCCAACTGCAACCTGAGGTGCATCAGAAGAGAGGTGGACAGCAGGGCAGGGGAAATGACCCTTGTAAGGACGCATTTGGAGAGCTGCATCCAGGCCTGGGGTCCACAGATAAAGAATGATGTGCAGTTGTTGGAGTGGGCCCAGAGGAGGGCCGCAAAGATGATCAGAGGGATAGCGTACCTTTCCTGTGAAGAATGATTGTGGGAGTTAGGCTTGTTCAGCTTGGAGAAAATAAGGTTCTGGGGAGACCTCATTGTGGCCTTCCAGTACTTGGAGGAAACTTAGAAGCAGGAGGAAGACTGACGTTTTACTTAGTCAGATAGTCATAAAACAAGGAGGAATGACTTTAAAGAAGCCAGATTAGATGGGGCTCTGGAAAGCCTGATGTGGTGGTTAGCAGTCCTGTTGATGATAGGGCATTGGACCAGATGGGCTTTAAGGTCTCTTCCAACCAGAGTCTTTCTATGATTGTATAATTCTTTCCATAAATACAGAGGAGACTGACCTGTAGGTGTGCTGAGGACCTCAGGACCTCCACTCAGGACCTGGAAAACCTTGCAGCAGGACCAGAGGCTGACCAGTAATCAGAAGGATAACTGGCACCAGAAAAACTCATAAGCAGAGAAACAATGGTAACAACTGAGAAATACTTTTAAGACATGAACGGCCGTCTCCAGGTAGTTTGAATGCCCTCCCTTGGTGTAGGGACTTGGGCTCTTATCTGAGCCAAATTTTCGACAGACTTTGAACTCAGCCCTTCCAATTTCAGCTGAATCTCCTGGAATAGCTGAAACTGCTCATATGTAATACTGCCATCATCCCTTGCTCCCCAGCTAGTGAACAGCTGCAAGTAAAGAAACCAGAATTCCAGTGGCTACAAACACTGCCCTGGCTTTCAGGCAGGCAATGTGTCTATTCTATTACATTTCTTCAGGAGTGGGAAAATTGAAGTACTGAAGCATGTAGCCAACACTGGACATGGGCTGTCACTTCTCAGGCAAGCACCAAGAGGAAAACTCATTCTCTTTCATTTACCTCAGTGATTACTCTAAATTTTGGCTGGTTTATGGCAAAATTATACTTCGAGTCATTAAAATGTAATCATTTGTATTTAATATAAAGATTTATATTAAACATTTTATTTGATGCAAATATTGTTGATTATTAATTAATCAAGTGTTACATTTGCATTTTATTTTATACCTGGATTGAAATAGCTGCAGCTGGAGGGTGCAAGAAGACCCTTGCTAGGCATACTCTACATCAGCATCACCTGGGCCAGCCCTCACTTAGATCCATCCTGCTTGCCCTTAATGTGGTGTTCAGGGGAGGAGGTCTTTGCACTGCTGGCGAGTTGGGGTGAGTGCTGTCCTGAGGCTGTAGTGTTTCTGCCTGGTTTTCTCTGGCTCTGGTATCTCTGTAACACAGTGGTGACAGACTCTGTTGTGCTGCTAGGGGACAGGCAATAGGAGAGAGGCAAGGTACTGGTGTACACAAAAGCTCACTATTCAAAATCCTTCAAGCTTCTCATCAAGTAACTTTTACTGCAAAAAAACCAGCCTTTCCAGCCATCTTCAACACCTGAGTAAGACACAGATAACTGTCAAAATAAGAGGAAGAGAAACATGGAGGTATGCAAACAGAGCTACTTCTCCCTTCCCTCCTCACTGCCCTGTGGTACAGGCAGGGCAAGACACAGCACCCAGGTCATATACAGATGTGGAAGGCGCTGGGTGACAATGCCTGTTTTTCACATCCGCCACAAAAATATTTTATTTTTCTCATTAGTTGCAAAGGGGAATATACCAAACTTCCTGAAATAATTTTGGCTCTTGTAGGGGAATATTTACGCACACATACATAGAATTACTTTGCAATATCACTAGTGCCTGAAACCAAGCACCTGAATCCACATAAAAAAGACAGATTATACAATACAGAAAAGGTAAAATTAAATTGAATTTATCAGGTTCCATCACCTTGAGTGAGCAACAAAGACACAATCAAAAATGCAATAAATAACCTGTGAATACCTCAGCTTACAATTGGAAAAAGTTCACGGCCAGTTCAAAAATAAAGCATCTGTGATAGCTCCATTTCTCTTGAGGAGAACAGGTAGAGATCCCATCTCACATCTGATTGCCTCTGCTTCAAGATTTCACTTGCTTTACTGCTTCAGCTGTAATTTCAGCTGGCTGTATAGTAGCCATGCAGTCACTGGTCGCTTTTGGACTATTGCAGACATTTACCTACTTGTCCTTTTCCTTATTTGGTGTCAAAATAAATGAATCCTTCAGAGGTTAATTAAGAATTCTATTAACTTCTCTGCTTTGCTCATAGAATAGGTCGCCCACAGACTCAAAATCTCAGGCTGAGACGCAAGCTGAATCTCAAAAGAAAGCAATAACAGCACATCCTCAGAAAGCTGCAGGGAGGCAGGCAGTTATTTCCCTTGTTGATATTCAGTACCAAAAAAAGCAACAAGGAGAAAGTCCCTAATCTGCGAGTAAAAAAAGAAATGAACTCTTAGTAATCGTGTGATGCTATTTTTGTGCAGCCCAATGGCATTTTCAATCTACTTGTTCTTTTCAATAAACCACATTATAATTATTTTTGTTTGTTTTATTGCACACTTCCTCTCCTTCCTCATTGCATACTTAAATGTCAGCCTAATGTACTCCCTGATTTAAGTGTCTCTACTTGTCCATAACTAACATGTTCTTTAAATAATCCTGTTTTTTGTGAAAAAATAATAACCCTTCTCAATCTGTTACTGCTCATCAATCAGAAACTGAGATACAGATATGAGAAAAATCAAATCAATTCTTTTTGAGATTGAAGAAACAAGTCTTGAGAAGTTTTTTCAGCAGGAATATGACAATTCAATATTACTTTACTTCTTTACTCATCTTTAAGTTGTGCACACATGTACAGACAACTCCATCTCACAGACTTTGTTCATTTTTGCTGTCATCCCTCCAGCTGATGCATACATTTGGGAAACCCTGATGTGTACAAGAGACATCCCCTCCTGGCAGATGCCCTGGCACAGCTGGGCTGCAAAGGAGAGCTTAGCTCTAGATGGGGCAGGACAGCCTCAAGGGACAGGTAGGAGGCACACTTGTACCCATGACTCGGAAAATATTTGGGGGACTACACAGTAACATCGCTGTGCTACTTGTCAAGGAGCATCCACCTGTTTTCCTCCCTTAGGAATGAATCTTGCCAGTGTTGTTCCCACGCTCAGAGCTGTTCACATGTCCTGTCCCTTTTGTGTGGGTAAGGAGTGCTAATCTGACTGCCTAGAGTTGGAAGGGAGACACACTTCAGAGCAGATGTGGTTTATTAGTCCATTTGCAAGCTAGGTAATCAACAGCTTGAGAAGAACAAAGAAAAGCTTTACAAAAGTGAAGTTGCCCTTAGACTAAGAGCTGTTTTACTGTTTCTTTTTCATTATACTCTTCCAGTACAGAGATAACTCAGTGAAACCTAATGGTGTGTGACATATAACAGGTTGTATAAGGTGATCTTAAAGGTCCTTCTGGCCATCTACTCTCCAAGTAAACAGCATCTAAGGAAACACTTGATGTGAGTAGACAAAGACATCCTTCTAGATTCCAGGCCAAAGTGGCATTGTGATTTTTCTGGGCAATAATTACATTAAAAAAAAACCAAAAGGATTCCAATATCTGAAACAGTTCACCTCAAGAGAAGAACAAGAGTGTTTTTGTGAGGGAGAAAGGCCATTAGGCAGACCATGGAGGAATCAAAAGGGTTTCTCAAATAGAAAATGTTTTAACCTTCAGGAAACAAAAACAAAAACAAAAACAAAAAAACAAAACAAAACAAAAAAAAACAGCCATACCTATCGTATGCCTTAATCTTATTATACTCCATTGACAGACTTTAGTCCTAGTTAATAAAATTTGGTTGTCAGAGGCCTTTTGATTCCTAATTACTCCTACCATAGCTCCCAGAAGAAAGAAAATGGCACAGCTAAACCTAAACCAAGTCCACGGAGCAAGTGAGACCCATTGGATGGCAGCGCTAGCCCATACCAAACTAGAGGGCAGCATATGGTCCTCCCAGCCTCCCTCCCCAGGTTTGTGGTCAGGGGCATGAGAATGAAAAGACAGTGCATGAGGTGAGAGCAGAAGGGGTCACTGTTCCAAGTAGTACTCAAGGTGGCATTGGCACATTTAGCTTTTCTCTCTTCATTTTATCTGCCTGTTATAGCCATTTAAAATCGTACTGCTGTGACCGTGTCTGTGTCTTTGCTGGCACTGCCTGCCCTTCGTACTTAATTCAAACTGCTCATGTCTTTGCTCTCTGGCCTTGTGTACACTGAGTACCACATGTCTTGGCTCCTGCTGTGCAGAGCTGCCATCTCAAGGCTGATCCATACATCTATGACAACACAGCCACGTTTTAATTAGTTCTATAGGGGGACGAAGAGGACTGACCTTTACACTGCTTTTCTGCTTTTTTTGGTACAGTGTTGTGATCAGGTCTATTGAACACAGACTACAGGAAGCAAAAATGGCTTTCTGTTATTTCTACCTTCTTTAAGATACCTGGGACTGCCAGACTACTCTTGCCTAGACCCTGAAGCTGCTTGAAGCTTGGGGTATACAGGAGTTTACACCATATTTCTAGTAACTTGATATTCTGAATACACGAAATCACAGCATTCTTGTAATACAGATTACTACAAGAACTACTGGGTGCTTCATTAATTCAGTCAAGTAGCAGCACAGTCTGCCAGGATGGACGGTGTCTCTGTGGAGGATTTCAAGACCTGACCAAAGAAAGCCCTGAGCAACCTCAACCTGCCATGAGACTTCCTGATCTCCTTTCCAAGTAGTCATTCTCAAATCCTGTGAATGAGCATTGTCGTTGTGGTGTATGTGCATGTGTAACTGTGCTGAGTGGGGAACAGATAAGTTCAGAAGGGAAAAGAACTGAAAAGAGTAACATTTCCACAATTTCTGTTTGTGTTTTTGTTTATTTGTTTGTTTGAAGGACAAAGTTACAACAAGCACCAAAGAATGAGGACTATAAAATGTCTTAGTGTACATGACTGAATAGCCATTAAAAGTTCATCAATAGAGGTAACTGCAAATAACCACAGGGAAAAAAAAAAAAAAAAAAAAAACAGAATAATTCCTTCAGGAGTTTAGGGATACTTATTGCATTTTCCAGCAATTCTCTGTTATTTCTAAAAATATACCTTAATCTTTTAAAAACAAAGTCTGATCTCCAGTTATTGGCAAGTTCTCCTTGTCAAAGTGTGAAGTGCTTTTTGATGTTATCTTTTTTCATTCGTCACTCCATTTTGCAGGCCTCATTGGCAAGATAAAACTGTAATTCTGCAAGAGAGTAGGAGCAGTGTTTGTTGTTGAGCCAAGTTTAAAAGTCAGTATATGGAAGGAATTAAAAATAAAGACAAAACACACCATTTTGGGGATCAAGGAAATTACATTTGCTAATCACAGTTCACAAATAATATTTTTTGTGATAAAAGTTATGAAGTTTAAGTCTTCATTCAGTTCTTATTTAGTATTTTAGTTCTGAAGTACTGAAGTATCAGCGGCAGACAAGATTATTAGGACAAATCATGCTTAGGAAGATACAGTCCATGAGGTCATTATGTCAGTAACATTAGTGGTGTCCAAGATAAAGATGAATAAATGGAAAGCAGAATTATTTCAGTGTTTAATCCTGCTTGATTCCAGAGGTTAGACTGATGATCAAAGAAGCTACGTCCCATAGTATCCTCTACAGTAAGTTTTACACTCTAAGTGTATGATAATAGATAATAAAGGATTCTCTGAATGAATACGGAATTTCAAAACAGATATGAAAACCAGAGTGCATGGGAAAAAGCACTGAATTAAATTCATTTCTTTTATTTCAACTGACTGGAATGATATCTCCTTTTGACTGTCCCTCTTCTTTTCGGAACAATTTCAAGTAACTCCTAGGTTAAACAGCAGATACAGGATTTAGACAGAAATTTTATGTGATGCTGGATGGATATCTTTTGCGACAGGAGCATAAACTGCTCTCACAAACACTTACTTTCTTCTTTCTATGCACATTTGTACCTAGCTGTAGAGTCAGAGTCCTGCCCTCCTCTGTTCTTGGGATAAAGAACAGAGGAATAAGATGAAGGATGTGCTTGTCCTGATATATGTATAACCAGGATTTACTCTTTACTAAACTAGATTAAATTAACATGCCTATCATATTCCGCAGAATATTTAACTGCCATGCCAACAAAAGCAAGAGCTATGCTAAGCAATAAGAACTACTTAACAGACAGATATAACACCTGTATTGAAGTACAAGCAAGTAAACATCACCATAGCATGCTCCCTCCTGCACATACTGTGATATCCTTCCCAAGGAAGCAGGGCTTGGGTAGTAGAGCTTAAATTCAGTCACGATGACTAGGACTACTTTGCAGCTTTCTCTGACTCTGTAATCCAGCACAGGAATACTGGAGACAAAGTATCAGTGGGTGCTAGACGTGCAAAACACTTCACAGCTGGACTTGAGGGTTGACTCATACCCACTGAGATGTCTGATCCTGTGAGCTGCTGCCTGCTGTGCTATGGGAAGCCTACTAGGTACTGCAGATCCTTCTGCCGCCTGAGCTAGTCCTCCCTTGGCTTGGATAAGCACAGTCTGCATTTGTAGATTGAGGTGAGAGAGCTCAGACTCAGCTCTCTCCACCTCAACCTATCCAAAGAATTTCTCAGAAACAAAAATGGATGGCAAATCTAACATGACTAAAGGGCAAGCATCCTTTCAGACTCTATGAAATATACTGAGACACTTCAAATTTTATCTCAAAGAATTTTAGTAAATAATGAGTATCTGTGATACAAAGCCAGGACCTATTCTGTGCTTGAAACCTTCTGAAATTGTTTAGAAGCCATTGTACTCCTGAGCAGTTGAACCATTGGACTGGTATGGCCTCACCTCAAGCACTGTGCGCAGGTTTGAGATCCACAATATAATGAGGACATAAAACTATGTCCTCTAGAGCATCTAAAGGAGTGTTACAAAGATGGTGAAGGGTTTAGAGGGCATGGTGTATGAGGAGCAGCTACAGCCCCTTGGTTTGTTCAGCCCAGAACAGAGCAGGCTGAGGGGACACATCATGGCAGCCTTCAGCTTCTCACAACAGGAGCAGAGGGGCAGCCCTGAGCTCTGCTCTCTAGCAACAGGGTCCAAGGGAGTGGCACGGAGCTGCATCAGGGGTGGGTCAGGTTTGGTGTTAGGAGAAGGTTGTTCACTGGAGGGTGGGCAGGCACTGGCGCAAGCTCCCTAGGGCACTGGTCACAGCCCCAGGCTGCTGGAGTTCAAGGAGCATTTGGAGAACACTCTCAGACATGGAGTTTGATTGTTGGCTGGTTCCACATGGGGCCAGAAGCCATGATCCTTGTGGGTCCCTTCCAATTTGGGATGCTACAAGATTGTATGATTCTATGAAATTACAAAGAAGAGAAGAGAGGTGATGAAAGAAGTATCCTCGGTGTTATGGCCTAGGACCAAACAAAATCTAAGGCCTTGGAGTATGACATCTGCCAGTTAGGTAGTGTAAGCTCTCTGTTACTCTGCAGGTGAAAAAAGCACTGATTTTTCTGTTAGCCAAAACCTTCAGTGCAGTGGCTCTTCACAGTGTGATTATTCCATATGAGGATCTTCTGTGACACAGAAAGCTGAATGGCCAAGCCACTCCTCATGACAAGACAGCAAGAAGTGCATTAACACTGAGCTGTTGGAAAGTAGTGTACAAAAGCTGTAGTGAACTAAAACAATTTGCGGAATACTCTCAAAATTGATTATGGTATTTCCACTTGCTGAGCTAGGAGTCCTTGTGGGTAGCATTCATCCTTGTATGAAGGGCTTACCATAAGAGATTGTACGCTCCACTCATGTTACTTAAACTCTAACAACGCTATATAAATAAAATAACAGCTATGTGCCAGTTCTTCCCAAGGTACTTTAAATACTGTCTCCTTGCTATGCACAAAGAGGCTCCAGTACTCAGAAAATGTCCAGCTGCTTGGTGTAAGTATGTTTGGTGATAATGCAGCAGTGATTTGTACACAGAAAAAGGTAGAAATTTCTGCAGACCCCTTCACATCTGTAAGGCTGTGCCACACTTGAACATAAGCAGTTGCTGCAGCTTTCTGAAAAGTCTTCAGAGTTTAAGAGAGAGCTATGTTAAAGCAACAAAACATACCCAGAGAATATCAGCATGACAACTGCATAGGTTTTCAGCATGAAACCCAGAGATTCCCTGAGCATACTCTGGAAGCCCAACCATATTGTTTTACAAGTCCTACCATGTACCTGAAGGACGATGCTTCTGACATAGGGAGCTCTTTTGGACTCTCTCATGGTGTTTTGGGTTGATTGTACAGCAGATAAAAAGGATCCTACAGCAGAGGGCATTGCCTATATACAGTAAAAATAAACAATGGAAAATTACATAGAAATGGACAGCAATAAGGCAGAAAATATGGGATTCTAACTATTACCATTGCTCTCAAATTTTCCCACATACCAAACCCTTTCTGACTGTGCATCTTGCCTGTTCCTGCTACCACTGTGTCTTGTTCCATAATTTCCTGTACTCCTCCCAACATGCAATATGACATAAGCCACATTCCATTTTGCTCAAACAAAGGTTGAAAACCCATACTTTGACTTTCTTTGCTTACCTTGTGGCTTTGACAGTGCTAGATAAGTGCACTGGTTAAAAAAATAATTGTGATTGGCATTCATGGCAGGAGCAGAACTGAGGCAAGAAAAATCACTATGAACATGGGTTAAAACAGCTTCAGTACAGCTATCATAGTAATTTACATAAGTTTAAATCAATTTAATTAAACTGACTTTTTTATTAGAGAAGAAGTCCCACAGTGTGGTAAATTTGATCTTTTGACAGGAATAAAAATAACAAAAAAAAAAAAAAAGAAGGTGGCTGGTGGCTTTCAAATTCAATGCAAGTGGCTGGAAGTATCATGGAGAAGAAGCCATACGAAGATCGTTGGAGGTAATCTTAAATGTAAGAAATTATTCAGAATGAAGGATTATTCCTTACAGTTCAGTGGTGTACATCAGGCAAGTATGACTACTCTAAGTCCGAGCAGACAATTATTTGCTAATTTCTTATATTTTGGGACATACTGGTCACAGCCATAATCAAAATGTTGACTCTTGCTCAAATGCACACAGGAAAAATAGTAGCCCTTCCAAAGAAAACATTTTGCTTATGACTGGGAGTGGTACCATTTTTACCATACCCAGTTTGTAGAGGATGATGAGCTCTGATAGCAAAGACTGACTTCATTTAAGAACTCTTCATGATCTTCTCTTTCTGTTAAAGAGACAGCCTCCAAGGAAAATATGGTTTTCAAATCCCTTCATTATAGCTGTATTGTGAAAACAACTTATTGTCATGGCATTCTTGCTGGCTGTCCACATGCACGCACTGTAATCACGCTATGGCTCACGTTAGATGTTAAAGTTAGAATAACTCCTCATAGAAGTGCTAGAAGTTTTATGCACAGATCATATAAGATTGGAAATATATTTGCTCTATTATTCTCCAGTGCTTTAGAAGGACCTATTTTTCTCTAATGTGCAGTCCATTTTTTTTTCAGAGTATTTAGAATTTGTATGAGCAAGATAGAACATGTTACCTATATGTGGTTTTCTGTTACACATAATCTCTCCCTTCTCCACTGTGAGACAATGGAGGCGATCTTAGATGCCTTAAAAATTGTTGTTTCTTTTAAAACAAACTGCTGAAGGATGTATGCAGTTTCTCATTGTGGATGAACATTAACTTTCACCAGGCTTTGATTTATCCAGGAACACAATACAAAACAAAGCAAACAAAGAACAAACATCTATTCCAAGCACAATAATAATAACAGTCCCTAAAGCTTTTATTTTTTCTTATATGTGATCGTGTAAGATTTCACTTTAGCACACAAGCATTCTCATATGACTACTTCTATTCTTCTGATCTCTGAAACTCAAGGGATCTAATATTATTTGGTCCACTTACTCCTGTCTTGTTTCTGACTCTGATTTTTTCTCCAGTCTGCCTGATGTCTAAGGAGCAAATCACAGCAAATAGCTCCTGTCTTACCTAGCTAATTGCTACACCAACCCTATGAGCAACAGTGAAAGAAGCAAGATGGGAATTTGAACAAAAATAATGGAAGACATTTGGTAGAACAAACTTAAAATAATAAAGGAAAATACAGACTAGGAAATTTTCAGTGTTGCACTTGTATCCCTTTCCCTCCTGCCATGCTTGATAATTCTTTCTACCAGTGAGAACTGACTGTCACAGTGCTTCATAAAGATCACCCTCTGTCGTGCATGTCACAAGTAAATGCATTTTGCTAGTGCATGGAGACTCCTGAATTATGGGCCACTACTACTGCAACAACAATGTGATTCTTTTTTCCATCCTCCTCTAGAAAACGTTTTCTTTGTGTCCTACGTACCTTTCTTATCCTTCTTGGCAATACACAGTTTAAGATACAATATTTTTGTATGTCATAGAATAATCCCGTAATAATACCATTGACTTTAGTCTTATGTGATAAACATTTAAAGCTTTACCAAGCTTTCACCTTAATAGATAAAAAAGGGGAAGTTTCCCACTGAGCATTTTCTACTACCAAGAAATAATCTTCAAGCGTATTTGAAACTCCCTTATAGTAGTTTGCTGGTCAGTTATAGTGGTCTATCAAAAAGTTAGGTCTTTAGAACTGACAACATGCTAACTCCGAAGCACACAGGTGGACATCCCCCTCTATAGCAACAAGATCACTGAGGTCTGAATCCATTCCTTCACAGCCAACTTAGGTGTAGGAAATAATGGTTTTGAGTTCAGAGAGTACCCTCACTCTTGCTCCAGTCTGGATACTGGTAAGGGGTCAAAATATCAGGGCCCCTGACAATAGCTGAGAAAATACAACAGCAGTACAGGTTGGTCTAGCTGGACTCCAAACATTTGAATTGACAAGTTCAACCCCAAGTCTGTGCCTCCTATGAAGGAAATGTGAATTCTATTGTGCAGGTGATTTTCTAAGAAGAGAGAGTTGTTAAATTTGGACCCTGACTTTGTGGCTTTATTTGGTGGTGGTGCCAGTGAGGGGAGCTGAGCCAGCGTGGGGAGCAGCCCCTTAGTACTATCAATAGTGTCACTGTGGAAGACTTCATCTCATGAAACCTCAGCTGAGGCAAGGTCTGGGTGTCAACAGATACCTGTAAAGGTGGTACACATGCAAAAGCTGCTGTGATCCTGCCACTTGTGTTCTTCACGTTTCAGCTCATCTGGTCAACACAGAGTAGTACTATGTTAAATAATTAAATATTAAGTGTAATATGAAGGAAAGTACAGTAATGACAGCAGAGTAACAAGGTCCTAGGCTGCAACAAGTGAGAGTTTGCTCAAATGCAACAACCATAGGCACAGAAATAAAGGAAAGAAGCTGCTTACCTTCAGAATGCCTCAGGTAGGCAGGGATCACTAGCAGGATACTCTTACCTCCACTGCCAACCCATAAATGAGGTCTGGGAAGAGGTGGGCTGGCCCTGCCTCCCACCAGTTGCTCAACCACTGTTTCAGGCCATGACTTAATATTTCTGCTACATTAAGACAGATTAAGTGACATACTTTGCAGAATTGTAGCTCACACCGGTGTCACATTCAGGATCAGTAGCCAAATTTCTGGAATTATTTTCACAACACATTGATTTAGATTTGTCTTCTTACAGAACTACTGTGAAAAGGGACTTTGTGTCTACTTGAGGAAAATCCTGTCTGCTGCCTGATGGTATAGCACTTAGATTATTTTTGCTTCCTCACCTGTAAAAAGATAACTATGCTGCCCAACTTTCCAGAGAGTCTTTGTGTCTCCAGATAAAACAGACTACAGACAGAAACTACATGAATTATTCAGGCTAAATCAAATTAATGAAATTCATCTGCTTTGTTGTTTTTTTTCTGTGCTGAGTTCAGAGCTTAGAGTGGTCTCAAAATATGCTGGAAGCTGAGTATCAATAGCTCACAGTTCTGCTGAAAATATTTTCTTCATTGTCAGAAAATACATTAATTTAATTATTGACTAGCCTATATGTGAAAGAACTGTTGAGGCATGACCAGCTTACTACAGCATTTTCTGGGCTGCCACAGGGAGTGAAGACTGAGAAGTCAATGTAATCTCTGTGAGACAGCAAGATGGATTTATGAGGAATTACTGGCTAGTTTATAAGAAAAAAATGATGACTTGGTCAACAATCCAGAGCCATAAGGAAAGATCTCGCATTGTGCAGGAAGAACCTAGGCAGAACAAGTAACATGTCACTCCATTCAGTCTGCTGTTCTACTATCCCTGCTCGAGGTCTTGATGACTATCTCATTTTCCTTTCTCTGTTCCCAAAGTGCCAGAAGATGCCTCCTGGATTAAGTTCTCCAATTTGCACCCCAGAATTTGCAGTACAGGGATACCAGCACGTGAAGGTCCCCTCCTTGCAGCTTTCAATAGCCGTTGAACCAAAATAATACTTTATTTTTTTTAAAATCTTGGTAAAATGGGTTTAAAACCATGCCCTAAATATTGGTTTTATTTTCATGCTTAACATTCCTTGCTGGAGCTTACACAGAGCTGGTGTTTTTCCCTTGATAGGGAGAACTGGAAGCTATCCATCACAATTGCAACCTACTTCCCCTGATTTATTTTTTTAACGTACCTTTAGCCTATCAGCTTCTCCTGTCTCCAATAATCCCCTGCCCTTTTCTAGCATCTCTGAGGTGCTAGGAGCTCCTTTGAAAGTAAGCTCAGCCACTGAGGAGTCTCCCAGCCTGGCTTGGCATTGTTATCCTCACTTCTTTGAAGCTGCATACCTGGGGCTGGCTTAACCCTGTCATGATTTTACTTTTGCTGGCTCAGATCTGTAACAAACTCTTCATTGCTTGCTTTCAATTAACTCTATGAATTCAAGTGAGCAGCAACAGGAAGTGTGGCACAAAAGCAAAAGAAGCTCTATAACATTACTAAAAGGTTCATTCAGGCATTTTTCCAGTTTGTCCCACTTTGTTACTGTAGGCTTTCATGTGATATTGAAAGCAAGGATTATTTAATAGACCCTGTAACAAATGACCTATCACCACCTGGTTTCCATTTATTTTAATTAATGAAGAGATGATTACTGACTGATGTATGGCAAAGTAGAATGGTGGATGGGGATCAGGCTTGCAGTGTGCTACCCCTGCCTGCTGGACTGAGCCCCAGTGCCAGGCAGCCCCAAGCCACAGTGCACAGTCAGGACATGGCCCCTGGCCTAGGGGCATGACAGCAGACTTAATTAATTGGCAAGTGCCTACCTGCTCACTGGACAAGCCAATAGGCTTATTTTTCTAGAGCCAGACTACAGATGTGTGCTACACTGTAGATGTGGATGAGGGTGAGAAGGAAGGAGATGAAGATAACAGCTGCTCAAGGTGAGGTTTTGGCAGCTGCTGAGACCATCAGCTGCTCCTGCATCTTCCTTGAGCCTAAAATCTGGCTCAAGGAAAGGATGAGATTCAGAGGAGTCTCAGATGTCCATATTTGTAGTCTTCCCTTTTCAGGGGTGAGAATGCTTCAGGTGAAAAGCACCTGTGGTTTGGAGTAGCATTGCCATGCCACCAAAAGCAGGCAGGCTGCCAGGTAGAGGCTGCCTTTCAGAGTCCAGCTCAGCCAGAGGTGCTTCTTTCCCTTTGCAGGGCAGCTTGGGGCTGTTACACAGGGCTGGTGGAAGCATGGACTGCACTGCCACAAGTCACAATGCAAACAGCTTCATAGTGTGTCACCCCACGGCAGTCAGTTTGCTTCTGTGGCACGGCTGCAGCTTGACTCACAGCATCTAATGCTTCTAGCCACAAGCTGGCACATACAGTGTTGCAGCTCTCTAGTTGCTGAGCAGTCTCAGGGGATTTTTAGGTAGCATGCAATATACAGTTTGAATGTGTTCCCTTGTTCTGGTCTGTGGTAGACATCTCTGAATCCTGCTTGACACTTCAGCCATGCTGAGGGAATTACGGTATCAGAAACATGATTAATTTGTTGTTTGCTTTTTTTAATATATTTCCTTGCAATAAATCTCAGCCAGAAGGAATGTGCTTAGGAAACTCACTTGATATTTCAGTTTTATAAGGTAAAATAAACAAAATATTTTATGGGTACTCTCAGTCAGCCAAGTGGCAAGGTAAGGGTGTTTTCTAGTCTCCTTGTTTCCTATGCAGTGAGCACAATGCAGTACGAGTTTCCCACTCTCATTATGTGAATGCCTCCAAAAATAGGTTTCTGCATTTTTCATCCACCAGAAAACTGAGAGAGGAAAAAAACTACGTTTTTTTTTGTTGTTGTTTTCACTGGTTGTGCCTGAAGCCATGCAGCACTCTGAGCAACTACTAAGCAGTTTTCATGCTTTCTTCTGCTTCACAAAGAACCAGCTATGCAATGTCTTGGTTCCGAGGACACCCATGAGCTTTGCTGACTCTGCTCAGCCTCCATTAGGGCCTCCTGGGCCTAGGACTCCATTTCAGTTTAGTCCTAAGCCATCAGCCTTTCTTCTGCAGATCTGATTGTACAGTGAGACTCAACATTTGTGTACTGTGGCCTGGTCACACACTGGGACCCCTTGATCATACACTGTGGTCTCTGGTCCTGTCTCCTGCCACTTCTCGTTCATCTGATGGATCCTAAATGAACCCCGGCCCTGCTTCATCACTTCCCATGTTGGGGTCAGCTGATGGACCTGCTATAGCCCCCAGCTCAGCCCACTGCACTCAGACCCTGTGGAAAAGTTCCTGTTGGTGAAAGCACGGCCTGTGGAGCAGATGTGCCATGAAACATTACGCGTAACACATTGCATCCTGGGTAACAGTGGGACAAGGACAAACCTGCCAAAGTTGGAGTTACCTGCACACAGATTATTTGTATCTCATTGTGAGTTGATCACAAAATGGACACAAACATCAGAGATAGGTTACAGAATAAAAACATTATAGTCCTAATGATGACTGAACTTACGGCATCAGCTCATTAATATTAACTTTTCCCAAGTATAGAAATGTTGACATTTTTATGTTAAAAAAAAGGGTTGCACACACTACAAACAGAAAAGCCAAAGCCAGATCTCCAGACCCTTCTCGCATTCTATTTGTTAAAACTATAAATAACAAGTTATTAATTAATTAATCAAAAATAAGTTAAAGCAGTACCATGAGAGAACAGCATTTTTTAATAAATACTGTCTAAACTGCACCTCTAACTTTCTTTTCCTTGCTCTCTTCATTTCATCATTTTCATTTCCTTCTGAATTTTATTTCTCCAAATAACAAATCCTTCTCCCGACTAATTTAAGCCTCTGCAATAGCTATAAAAAAAAATGGTTTTGTTTTTTTTTTTTTCCCAAAGAAAAAATGTAATGCTGGCATCAGAAAATAAATCCCTTCTAAGAATATCACTTCTAGTATTTCATGGTCAGCAATGAAATATCAACAAGGAGAACAAAGAAATTATTTTTTTTAAAGTTATTAATAAAAATGTTTCCAAAAATCCTTATTGTGGAATGAACACATGTATATACACATATATATGAACAGGTAACTGCAAATGACTACTAATATTAATGATAAATGGGAAATGGACATCTGGAGTATCAATTTAGTCCTTCATTCTCCCTGAGTTAATTTTGTTCTTCAAAAACAATTTATCAAGCATAAAGCAGATGAACAGTTTGTCTTTGATTACATAGTTCTCCCCACTGACACTGAGGCTGGGGTTACCCAGAGGAACAGCTCCAAATTATGAGGTGAAATGTGGAAAAATAAATAGAGAAATTAAGAGTAAAATCTTAGAACTTCACTTTTATCTTTGCAAAAACCTGTCTTTTCTGAAGCTCACCGTGAGGTGAGCTGACTTGACCACAGCAAGCAGGGCAGCACGAGATGCTGGAGGATGTCTCACTGGTCTGCAGCTGCTGGTTCAAGACACGTGTGTTTGGCTCTCAGCCTTGTTCAGATGTCTTATGTATGTGAAACAGCAAGACTTCCTTCTGCACAAACCCTCCAGTTGTTCCCCTAGTCTTGGTCTTGAGCATATGTCCATAACAGACAGAAAACTCCCTGCATCAAAGCATTGGGAAAGACCAAGAAGCCTGCAGGCTTGTGTTTCTCAGCATACTTTCTGTAGAAGCAAATGCTTTCAGCGTTGCTATGAGGTACAAAAGAAGGATGCATTATGCAGAAGACAAACGTAGTGAAAAACAGCCCCAGAGAGATGGCACATTATCTGCACACAGGTAAGGACAGACCTTGACCCCAGCCCGGTGCCTCTTTGAAGAACAGGAAGGTCACATTGTTTCTGCTGTATTGTGAGCCAAGGCAACATGGTAAGCACTATGCCAAATCCCAGAGAAGCAGGTCAACAAGACCTGCTGGTCTGTGCAGCCGTGATGTGATGTCTTTTTTATCTGCTAGGGGTGAAGAAAAACACTGTCGCTGGTTGCAAATGAAAATGCATTTTATTACAACAGCATTCTCTGGAGGATTTATTATATTCACCCATCAGTATAAGTTAGCTACGTGTCCTGGCATATATCATGTGTGCTTCAGAAAGCTCAGACTCTTGACAGTTCCTGCATTCCTCGCAGTTAAAACTATCTGATGCCCCATGGGACAACTGCATTCGCAATGCTATTCAGCAGTCACCAGTATTCCTCTTTGGCATTTCATGTAACACAGAGGGGATGAGCTATCACAATTAAATGAAAGAAAATGTTAGCATGTATTAAGAAAAGAAGGTAAGATAGAGGCTTTCCTATGGGAAGCTCGTCTTTACTTTGAATTCCCACAACTTCAAAGAGACGGAGTTAAGATGACAAACTGGAAATATCCTTTCTTACAAAACGAAAAGGCACACCTGTATTTCATAAGCCATATGAATCTGGATTGCAAATGCCATCAAAAGCAAAGAATGTGCAGTCTGTTAATTACAGATTAGATCTGGTGACACAACACTATTACCTGGGAATACTTATTTCACTGACAGAGATTAATCATGTCTTTAGCAAGCTAACATATCAAATGCCAGCTTTTGGTGTAATCCATTGTGTTGTGCTTACAAGATTGCCAGCTTGCAGCAAACCACTGTCGGGCAGTGCTGACAGGGTTGAGCAAAGGGCTCAGTCCATTGCATGCCTCTGCAGTGTCTGCCTGTCCTGCCAGTGTTTGTGTCTAATACTGTGCCAACCTCATGTGGCTGCCTGCTGCAAAAGTAACTCAGTAGGGGAGGAAAAGAAGATGAGAAATTCCAGATACCAGGAGCTTCTAATTTCCTTTGGTCAGAAATGTTCATGTTGTCTTGCCAACTCACCTCTACTATCTGCAATTCACAATAACATTAGTGTCTGGGGTTGTCCTTAATGCAAATCTTCCAATACCAGAAGTTGCCTCCCTGGATAGAAAACCAGCACTTAT
>VXAB01003756.1:458883-503252 GCA_013399175.1 Odontophorus gujanensis | reverse complement strand
CTCATGTGGCTGCCTGCTGCAAAAGTAACTCAGTAGGGGAGGAAAAGAAGATGAGAAATTCCAGATACCAGGAGCTTCTAATTTCCTTTGGTCAGAAATGTTCATGTTGTCTTGCCAACTCACCTCTACTATCTGCAATTCACAATACCTTAATGCAAATCTTCCAATACCAGAAGTTGCCTCCCTGGATAGAAAACCAGCACTTATTCTATTTGAAACACTATGATGTGTTTTTTGTGACCCTTTTTAACGATTTTGTTTCCATTGTCTTTGCATTGTGTGAGTTCTTATAATACAAGGTGTTAAACAAAGGCAACAATCTCCTTATAACGATATATTGTCTTGAAAATGTATTGCATTTATCTTCAGGCTTCACTGGAATCCTTCAGTGAACATATAACCTATTCCTTATTGTGCTCTTTTTCTTTCTTTTATTTTAATGTTGTTTTGGAATGATCAGTGTTCCTGGGATGTCTGTTAGTTCTCTCTTGATCTTTTCACTTCAGAATTTGCAACNCCTTTCTCTTTCTTTCCCTTTCCTTTTTCTTTTGTATTTATCTCTTGAGAAGATAGGAAAAATGGTGGTTTTATGAAGAGTGAAGTCCTTTTTTTTGAACAATTTTGAGAGATGAATATATGGCATAAGCAGAATAATTACTTTCTCAAGCCTAATTGGCTCAATTCTGTTGCTTACATTTTTGATGCTACATTTCAATGCAAATCTGATCAGATCAGCCTTTTTCCATAGCTAGTATTTTTGGCCTTTGTGTTATTTTAAGCTTGTCATTACCATGGGACTTGAATTCATTTGGAACTCATTAATAATCAGTAGAGTCCCTTTTCATTAGAAATCTCCTAAAGGAGCAACTGCTTGTGATGTAAAATACCATTCCCATGAAGTGACTATACAACTGCTGATGTTGGATTTATACATAATTTTATGATAAATTGTTTTTTCCAGTAGTAATAAAATGTCTTGGTATATTTTTTTTGCATAGTGAATAGAAGATCAGAAAGATGAAAAACATGACTTGAAACAGGTTCATTGCCTTGTTTACTAGTTTTCTCCTTTGTGTGGTACACTAGAGAGATTTTATGTTGCTAGCATGTGCATCTTTCTCCGTACAATGTACTTTTCTTCCCTGTGTAATAGAACCCACAATGAGGAACACTGACATACTCAATGAAGACAGAGTCCTTCCCAACATTAATACAATGGCTGGCAGTTTATCATGTCTGAAGAGACAATTTTAGAAATGAAAGACCCTTGAAAGCTTGTGAAAGAGAGGGTTAAGAAAAAAAAAAAAAAGCAAAAAAAAAAAGAAAAAGCACAGTAGCACAGTCTGCTTGGAGCATAGACTGCTGTCTTCTCTGTTTGGTTTTGTTTGCTTTGTTTGTTTGCTTTTCAAACTTTCACTGAGCAAACACTTTGTATCTTGACCCTCTTCACAGGTTGCAGTTTTTGTAGAGATACTTGTACACAGGCTAACAAAGCCCTGCACAAGTATCCATGCTGCTCTCAAGGGGTGTCCGTACGTTACATTTCCCTGAACAAGGATGCACTGTTGAGATGGGAAAGAGATTCTAAGTAGCTTTGAAAGAATGTGGAACAATATCCTTGTTTTATACCTCTTCGGTTGTGTTACTAATCCACCATACCATAACAAGCAAGCGCAGTTGTCCTGGCTAACTTTGGTGAAACTGAGATATTAGAGCTTTTTCTATAGAGAAACTTCTGCTGATAACTTTTGAATCCTTTTCTGAGAGGCAAGAGGGAAGAGTCAATAATAGCTGTGGCTGAAAGCTGATACTCTACTGGAAGGAGGAGGACAGGGAAAAGGGCATGTATCATAATTCATTGCCTGCTTTGTTGTTTAACTTCACTCTACTCCAAAGATGACAAGCATCTCTTGGCAAAAGATTCTTTCAACAGTGAGCAATCATTGGTAGCATTTCTATTTCAAGAGATTTGGCCATTTTCTCATGAAACTCACAACTGCCTCTAATAGTATTTGATAACTTCTCTTTCAAATAACTGCAGTTGAGATGGAATAGAAGATTGCCACTAAGCCATTCAAACAACCTTTAAATGTCAGCATGATCCATGGCAAAATGACAGCTGCTACATCAATTGCCACCCTAAAGCATCAATGACTCTGTTCTACACAGTGGGCTGCAAGCCATCTGCCCAGTGTGGACAGCTCTCTGCCAATAGCTCTTCTAAACCTCTAGCCTATGGTGAGGAGTCTTCTCTTTCTGTGGTGGGCATTTCCACTGAGCTTATCACTAAGAACTTTACTTCAGAAGTGGCAACTTCTCTCTGTGAAACCATGTGGAAACCTCACCAACATCTCTATGGGGTGAATGAGCACCCTGGAGGAATCTGCGTGGGGTCAGCCTCAGTCTGGTGACCGTGCTATGGGACCTGCCTTCTGTTTCTAGCACGAGGAGAAAAAGCGTATAGCTGGGAGCTTCCTCAGACTCTTCCACAGCTCAGATGCACCAAGAGAGACCATCATCCTAATGAACAAATGTGCTCAGAGTAAATGCACTCCTTGAAGGGCATTAATGCTTTCATCACCACTGGCTAATGAGCCTAAACTTGCACCTTGTACCAAATACTAATCAGATTCCTCTTTCTGTACTGTCTAAAGCAATGCAGTTTGGTCTGTCAGCTAGCAGGGATGCTGCTTAAAAATAACCACACATGGGTGTTCTTATTCAACATTTGTCACAGTAGTTGCTAGAGGTCCAGCCCCAGGCATGACTAGGGCCCAGTTTAATACATATTGCATTCTTAATTTCTTTTATCTTTATCCTTAATGTATTCCACTTACGAAACCAAATAATTAAGTATCGTAATTGGAAAATAACTTGTTTGTTTGTTTTTGTACAATATAATTTCACTTATTTTTTCCTCAAAATTTCAGATTACTTTGGTCTTTTCTTTTTCCCCAATACTTTTCATAATCCACAATATTTCCAGCACTTTCTTACTTTGCATAAATCAACTTTGCTTCTTGTTCACCTCATCACTTTCAAGGGAATTCTTTTCTGATTTTCTGGTCTTAAATTAATCCCCTGGAGGTAGCAGTGTCACAACAAGGCCAGCATCAGAATTGCATAATGAAGGCTTTTTTTTCCCCTTTTTTTTTTCCATTTGAATTGGCACTCGAGAAGATCACTGCTCGTTAGCAAACTTTAGATCTTTTATTTCATTTTACATGAGAAATACAAGCATTCTCCCCTCACATGATTTTATTGTTTAAAAATGCATTTGCAGATTTTAAGTTTATTGCAGTGCAAGTTAAGTACCTAAATACTCTAATAAAACCAGTCTAAGTGGTTTGTAGAGGATTAATATCTCTAGCAGGACCATTAAAACTGCCATAGTTGATCAAACCAGTGATCTGTCTGGTTTGTTTTCACTCTAAGGTCAAAACAGCTTTGAAAGTTGGTAGAATAATGAATGGATGTGGAATCACTTGTGATGAAAGAGAAATTTCTTTCTTCTCCAGGCACTTAACAGCTGCTTTTACTGTGATGATCTTAGATGAAGTTTAATACATAATCTATACTGGTGTCTATGGCTGGGAGGAGGGCTCAGTGTAACAGGAGCTTCAGAAAAAGCTCTTGGCCTGGGGATCGAGATGCCAAATCTGTGTCCCTTGTCTGTTCCGGTACCAGCACACCAGCTGCAAACAACCACATCCGCTTCACTCAACAGACACCCTCACACTTTCCCACAGTTTGAATGAAAGCTTCATTTTTAATAATTCTGTATTTATCATTCACAGCTTCAAAACAGACATCTCTCTGTGGGCAGGAAGAGCACTACTTGCTCTCATCCTGTAGTGCAGCTGCAAGACAGCACAGCTTGATCTCCCTGTGCTGTGGTTCCTTGGCCAGGCTGGGCTGTTGGCTTGTCCCTTGCTGCAGGCTCCGAGGTACCTATTGTGCATAGCTGAGCTCTGCCTCCCCCTGACATGACTTCTGATGTAATCATCCCAGGCAGTCTGTGCTCTGCACTGACCTTTACCAGTCTGTCCTGTCATATTTTCTCCCAAAATAAGAAGTTCTGGCTTTGGTCTAGTTGATAAGAATAATATTTCCTCTCTTTATAAGCTGAAGATTTCTTTCTTGATGTTGCTTGCAGCCTACATTTGCATATTTTATGGAATAATGAGAAACACTATCCATTTGCCTTTGGTGAAGTTCCCACGTTAAGAATGGAAAGCTACTTTTATCCACTAAACACAATGATAAAGATTATTTGAACACTTGGAAGAAAGCATTAGTACACATACCTCTCCTGCATAAGTGTGTGTTTTCCAGTCATAGGTTACTTCTTTGTCGCTGCTGTGACAGAGAAGGAATAAATTGAACATGAGGTACCTCTGACTGGAAAAAATACTCTTCACACAAAGCAATGAAGGTTATATTTAATTTGGTAACATTTATCAAAGATGTTTTTGAATTACTTTCCTAGTTAGTGTGTATTATTCCCAAGTACATGCCTTTGTTTTTCCAAATTGTCAGAGGAAATTAAAAATTCCCCTGCAATTGTTAACCCTCTTGTTTGTTTTATGTATTCTGTGCAATAAAAAATAAAATAAAAGATCTGTTTACGCAAAGTTTATTTAAGCTAATTTTTGAAAAAAGTTTACATACTAGAAAAGAGAAAGACACAGTGATATTTTTAATTGTAAAGCACAATAAAAAAGTCTTCTTTCCAGTACATTCTGAAGGGCACTTTGCGTTTCTTCTTCCATCACTCCTCCCCTCATTTCTTGAGCCATTATGAAACAAACATAGGAGAAAAACAAATGCTTTTGACCTGAGATCAGCATTATTTTCTGCTTTATCAATAATTTTTCAAACGTGTAATGCTATAATGGGATGGAAAGTACCACAACAATAGTGGGGTGGCAAAGTCTTGGGCCACAGGAAACAAGAACAAGCCCAAATGCAGCAGCCACAGACATGGGAGAAAAGAGCTGCTTACCTTTAGAAGGCCTCAGGTACACAGGGATCCCTAGCAAGGGTTGTCCTCACTTCCACTGCCAACCCTTAAATGAAGTCTGGGAAGGAGTGGACCCTGGCTCCACTCCTTTCAGTCACACAGGTACATTGCATGCACCTGAGCTCCCCTGGGTTGGCCTTGCCTTCCCACCTGGCACTCCATCACTGATTCAGGCCATGACTCAGCATTTCTGCTACAGTGTGATATCCTGGCTGCTCAGATGTATGGCTGAATAGAATTCAGCCTCTGGAAAATGTGACCTCTTTATCCTGATATGTTTTAAGAGGTATTTTTGTGAAGGCACTCATGTCTTCTGCATTCACAGACATGACACATTAAGTGGGATGGGGGGGTACAGTGATGGACCATCATTCAGGCACCGTCAGGGCAGAGAGGGGGGAACTGAGTTTGGTTTCTGCACTCAGTGTTTTTTCATTATGTTGTAGTTATTGAATACAACAGTTACTGCATGTAGCCATGGCATAACTTGGACAGAAATCTGCTGTTCTACTAGTGATAATGCCTGGGCAAGAGAGGAGTACCTATGCTACTGAAAGACATGGATAAATGCTGCTGATGCATCCAAAAGCTGCATGCCACTGACATGGGGAGAGAGGTACCTGCTGAATAGAGATCTGCTGTCTTGATCAGCCTCTATCTGACAAACTCACTCTGATACTCTGTTCGGGCCACTGCTTCTTTAGTGCAATGAATTTCACCGTCTGAGAAAAAAGAACCAAGTTTCTATCAGCTTTCTGGTTTTCAGCCAGCAGAAATGATTTGACCATTTGACATTCATGGACCATGGGTGTGCAAGGACAGTGTACTGTAGTAAAAAGCACACCACGGAAAAGTTATGGTAAATGAGTTATGGAAGAGGATCTCCTACCTCCTGGGCAGAAATGCCTACATCTCTCTGAGATCAGCTGTTTCATAAGAGCTGAAAGGTGGAAAACAACCATACTACAGAACAGTCAGCTACTGACAGCCTCTAATACTATTTTTTTCTTCTGTATGTTTTAGGTTTTCAAATAAAAAACAGAGCATGCTGAACATCCCAGGAGCTTTCACTCTAATGGGCTGTTAATGAGCTATTGATTACTTATGCGAAAGAAAATACATCCATTGTGCACACATTGCTTAGCTGAAGATGTGCTGTGTTGGGTTCCATACTCACCTTGCCTGGGTTTCCAGCCCTATGTGTGTCTTTGTACTTACCCTACTGCAAGGACGAGCATGTAACACTCCAAGGAAGACTGTAGACCTGAAGGTTGTGTACTCAGACTCCAATCTCATAGCTAACTTGCACAGCTCTTGTCCAGCACTTGCAGTGTGTCATTCAGCCCTCATTTCTCTTCTGAGATGTGCTAGATGTTAATCTTGTTTCTGGAGGCACAATCTTCTTCTTGACTGTGGATTTGTGAATTGTGACGTCTAAAAAGGGTTTCTGTCCATTCATAACAGCACCAGGTAGCTAAACTTCCACCCAGCCTTTGTCACCCACATTTAGGACTGATTACTGTCATGAGCTCAACCTCATAATGAAATTGGTGACTTTAGAAGTGGACTGAGCAATACAAATCCTCTTGCTGATCCCAAGTTCAGAAACCATTTGCTGAACTCTGACTTTTTCATGAGTGCAGAGATCCCAGTAACTCCCACCTGGTCCTGTGAAGCTGCTCCCTCTCCAGACAGTACAGAGGAAGCATCTGAGGGACCCAAGAATGTGAGGACACAGCCATCTGAGTCCAGTGTTTGGGCTGCTGTGGGCACTTTTCTTTCCTCAGAGCCCCCTCCTACATGTCCCTGCAAATTCCAGTCCTTGTTAGTCCCCATGGTAGCCTCCAGCCTGGGGATCAACAGCTTTACAGGATCCATTTTCTCCCAGCATCCATCTCCTTCGTGCCCCACCTCCTGCTCTGCTCTGTCTCCTCCATCTCCTTCCCACTGTCCTCCATGCTCCCTGCTCCCAGGCAACCCCAGCAAGGCAGAGAACAGAAGTGCTGCAAAGGGTACTGAAGAACAAATATAAAATGATATATAAATTTTTTCTCAAAAAAGAAAAAAGAAAAAAAATCGTTCTTCTTCCTTGTTGTTTTGTTTTGTGTGTTACTAGCATATGTCAAACAGTTTAACACCCTGGAATCAGCCAGGCTGCTCAGAGTTAAGGTATATACAAGCTTGTTAAGAGATGGAAACATTATGCACTGTTCTCAGTGTTTAATTTTAACAGCCAGGCTAGAGAGAGTCTTTGATTACATTATCAGTTTATTCTCATTGACCATAAGTTGTTGCAGGTTTTTTTGTGGTTTTTCTTTTGGTGTGTGTGTTTGGTTTTTTTTCCCCCAGTTCTATTTCTGTGTCAGAAATTTCTCCCAATTGACTGTAAATAGGAGATTTTAATTAGCCATGCTTCTCCTGAAAATGATTCCAACTGTTGGAATCACAGGAAAACAAAGGGTTAAATGTCAGTCTAAAAGATTAATAACTTAACTGGAAACATTTTATCCCAGATACAAAAAATAAATTAAATTTCTATGAGGTAGGGACATGCAGGAACCTGTAAAATCTGATGGCTCCTGCAATTCAAGAAGCCAGGGATAAGACAAAAAACACTGCAGGGATCTGTTATTGAGCTCCCTGGCCAGCTGCAGGGCTGAATGGTGGCACATTGCCTACCTGGAGGTGACTTTCTTCACAGATGTTTGGAGACCATGCCCTTAGCTGTCTGTCTCAGTACAGAAAATCAGTGTACATGTTTTGCTCCAGGCTTCTGCCTGTGAGAATATAGGTTTTATCCCCAGCAGCAGTTTTCAGCTCTTGTACACATTCCCAGAGGCTTCTGCTGGGTCGTGAGACACAGACCTGGAGCATTAGAGCCCCAGCCAGGCACACACCGAAGAGAAAACACATCAAATTTACAACAGCCCTGAATTAAGAAATGTCCACTTTCTCTTCCTTCCTTCGAAGAGCCAGCACCACCCCACCTTTTCCCACACTGTTTCCCCTTCTAGCACTGACCACATAACCAGCTGGAACTGGGACATGACTCAGCAAAGGATGCGGCTGTTAGCTGACAGCAGAGTCAGGGAACGTGCGTTAGCAACAGAGGCTGAAATCCCTCCTGGTGCACAAACATGTAGCAGCTACCAGTGCAGCTCACTGAATATTGTATAAATGCTGGGCCGCATGCGTTTTAGGGCTTGTTTGTCCATGGATAAAGAAATTAATTTGATGTTTAGATTAGGTTCGTGTCTACACACTGTAAGTATGGATTTAGTGCGGGTTTTTTTCGACAGAAAAGAGACAGAATTTGCTAAAATCACAAGGTTTTCCAGGACTAATTCCTCAAGTTGTTGGTTGTTAAATAGGCAAAACTTCGTCTAAGCGAGGACAGAAAAATACTGCTCCTTCAACCGTGGAAAAATGTATCTGAAGTTGAGTGAGTGATGCTCCCCCAAAACTGCTGCCTCACTAGCAACATCAGCCTGGTCAGGCAGAAGTCTCTACAAAAACAAGCCCTCAAGAGCAAGAATCGCATCGCTATACTTTCATTTCCCAGGGAAATTCTTTGTTCCGTAATTTTTTCAGTAGTAGGAGGCATCTTTATTCTACCAGATTGAGGGGCATACAAAGTCCTCATCTTCAGGAAGGTCCCACTGCAGAAGTACCACAGACACACAGAAAACCCTCACCAGCTTCAAAAATATTAGGTTGCAAAAACTAGAGACTGAAGAGAAAAGACAGCTGCTTGAATGCATTCTGGCACAGTCTTACACAGCCTCTCTTCCTCGGTCCCCTATGCTGCCAAGTGCAGAGGATAAAGTAAGGCACTCATTGAGCAGATGGTCAATATTTTATTTTATTTCCTTTTTTCTCTAGTTTGTAGCCTCAGGCCTTGTCTATTGCAGACTTTTCAAACCAGATCTGAATAAAGATGTGCCTATTTTGTCCTCTGGTCTTTCCTATAGCTTCCATCATCATCACTCCCTGCTGCTTCAGACACCGGTTTACTTCCACTGCCGTGAAGATGCTGCCTCCTACAGTGGATAGAGGACTGAGGCACTGAGAGACCAAGGGCTGTATGGTGTGTGCCTGAAGGGGCAGCTGAACCTGCTTTCCCTTGAGCAGCACACTCAAGCGTGTTGGTCATCTTTGTTCTCATCTATTTCAGCCACAGGTATTATCAGAATATGTATTTCTGCAGTGGAAAAAAAGAAATAAAGAACTGCAAGGGAACCTGAAATTCATGTCATCTGTTTCACTGATTGGACTTCATAGTGATGAACAGAAACAATCAAAGGATGATCCCAGAATAACCAGACTCCAGTTGTTTCCAGTTCACAATAGGCAGTGTGCACCAGAAGCTCTGCCAGGTGCCAGCTGCTGTTACAGACTGGGGAGAACACATCAGAGAAATTTCTCCCATATTTCACCCCAATATGGTGCACAGCTTTTACTTCCCAAGAACAGAACTCATGCAGGAGGACTTGCCCCATCATTCAGCCTAGCTCACTGACCACTGCTGTCATGCTCCTGTCTTCAGCCAGGTCCCACCCACAGGAGATCTGCACCAAGGATAGAGCTGCTGTGTGGACAGAGTTCCACGGGGATGTCCTTGGGGTCTCAGTCTTTCTGCACACTTTCCAAAAGTAATGAGCTGAAAGAAGTCTTCTTTTTATAGAAAGTTATGAAAAGGAGCTACACAAGTTCTTTGATTCTGCCTTCGCATCCCAAAATATACAACTTTCTTCCTGATCCTGTATGATCTTCATTTACCATACAAAAATAAATTATCTGCAGGAGAATAAGGGCAAGCTGAAAACTTATTTATCACCCAACCATTATAATGCGGTTGATGATCAAACAACCTGTGAAGCTGAGATAATTTTCTTCATCTTCAAGTAGCCACTGGAAAGGCTCATTACATGCCTGAAGTTGCATTGCTTAGCAACAGCATTTCAGAAATTCAAGTTATCAGCATGATCACTAATAAGACAGTAAGCTGCAACAGAATTCTGAATAAAATAAATGCATTTGCATTTCAAAATAAATGAGAGTAAACGTCAGATTGTGTTTTGGAGTACATGAACTCTTCCTAGCATAGAGACACTGCATTTACTCAAGCACTTGCACCATAGAGACAAATCTGAAATGTTTCTAAAATATAACATATTTGGGACTTTCAAATATTTTACTACTCTTCTAATGTTAGCTGTAGGTAAAGAATACACTGCCAGCAAACAACACATGAGAATGATTAGAAGTGGTACTTCTACAGCAGAATACAGCTATGAACAGGAGTTTCTGAAGAGTGAAGGCACAATAAGCCTGCTGCAATGAACAGTATTCCTCTGAAGGACAGTTTAGTTTACTTAAACCATATTTGGGAACACGTATTTAAATTTAGAAACCTCCACGTCCTCCCTGTAACAACATCAACAGGTAACAGAAGCGTAGTTAAGAAAACAGAGCAAGTCTGGGACTCCTCTACAACCTTGAATTTCTGCATAATGTACAGAAAGTGGTGTCAGTGGGATAATCGGTGAAAACAAAGTGAGAGTCATCCATGCCTGCTGGTGATGCATTGCTTTTCTCACCTGTCCTTAGCACTGAGCTGACAGCAACCATGGAGCAGCTGGTTGGAACTTAGCCTCATATATATCCAGGAAATTCATGTGAAATATTTCCTTCATTCATTCTCTCACAGGTACAGACTTCTGAGGGAAAAAAGCAAGTGCTTATTCCTTTTCCCTCTCCACACAAACCTACCCAGACATCCTTGTATGCACGTATACATGCTGACTGGTACCTGTAGGGAGATGGTAAGTGGGTAAGATGATGGTTCTCCACTGCCATCAGGGTGAATATTTAGTGAACACCAATTCTCTAGTAATTAATTAGGCCTGAAGTATCGGTTTCACCATGAATTTATTCACTGTGGTTAATGATTTGGTGAGTTATCTTTCCAGAGCATTTTTGAGGTAGCAAGAAAAAGAGCCTGGTAGCCAGGTTTTACTGTTAGGTTTTACTGACAGGCAGTGGCATTAATTGGAGTGCTTGGTTTCAGAGGCTGAGGAGGTGACAGGGCTCTCTCCCGTGCCCCAGGGCAAAGCTCATCTCCTCTAGATTGGCAGCGGTAGGTCTCAGCACTTCTGCAGTCAGGCTCCAGGGTCTCAAGCTTTGCAGCTGAGGATTAGCTGTGAAAACTGGTCTTCAGAGACTTGTCTTAACTGAAATGTCAGATCAGTTTTGCAAAGGAGAAGGCTACTTGGATCGCATGTCCCCTTTCACATCCCTGTTGGAGAGATCTTATCCCTTTAGCACTGTATGATCTGTACTTGTAGAGCTTATCTTTTTTAAAATTCTACACAAAACAAGTAGGATATTTCCTTCCCAGCTTCCTCCCAAGAAGAGGGCAGAATTCATCCCTTATGCTTTCTTTGGATATGAGTTGTCAGGAAACAAAGGCAAATTCCAAGCCAAATTTTCTCTAGTCTAGAGGTCAGTCTGTGGGAGAGCATTTTTACTTGCAAGAGAAGAACATGAATCCAAATGACAGGCAAATAGATCTGAAGGAGAGAGAGAGAGAGCTTGGCCTTGTGAAAGAGACAGAGGTAAGGCTGTTTGGATACTTCAGGAATATGAAGATGCATAGTTTAGATGTCACACTTTTTTCAAAGAGCGTTCTCAAAATGCTTTTTATAAAACACAGGGTTCTGCTACTGCTGTATTTTTCAGGTCTCTTCCAACCTGAAGTCCTGGCCTCAAGTTATTTCTGCCTGCAAGCAGATATTATTTTAATCTTACATTTTTTTAGGAAGGTAAGTCAATATATGTGAAGTGGTATTCTATCTTATTTCAAAGCCTAATGTTGGAAATAGTTTGGGAACTGATATAACTCTGAATAATGTGAGACTTCTTGTATTTTGATACCCACACACTGCTCTTCTGACCTACAAAATAAGTTAAGAATGGAAAATAGCTCACTCTAACTTCAGTCATGTTTAATGCTGAAAATAAAACATGTAGACAACCTTATAATTCTTATAAATAATGATTCTACAATCCAGTGCAATAAATGTGAAAACTATGGTTTATGATAATGTATTCTGCAGTGACAGTAGAAAAATAGGTCATCATCTTGAAAAAGAGAGAAGTATCTATCATGTTGGACACACTCACAGGAAAATCAGAGGGAGAACAGGACAGCAGTCCATGTTATCATTTTTCTGGCCCTCTGTGTTCACAAGCACAATACACGAATGAAGAGTTCGTTGTGGAGGTGGTGGCTGCAGGGAGCCATCCCAAGGCCTGACCCGTTTTGTGTGAGAAGCTATCTGTATACCAGAACACTGATCTGGGTGGTATTAACCGAAGTGTGTGAGTTTTCCTGGAAATACAGTAAAAATGAAATAGAAACAGTGTTCAAAAAACAAACCTCACCATCTTTATCTACGTGAAAGAGACAGCTGCAAACTCCAGTAGGTTTGATATACTGCTGTTGGAGTGGTAAATCACATTTAACCTTTGTGCTTTTATACACAGTTGGCCCAAATGGTCTCATTAGACTTATTTTCATTTTTTTAGGCAAACAATTGACACTTTGGTGGCTGGACTGCAAGCAAAATCTGGGGATTATGTGAAAAAGTGTGTCCAAGGTATATCCCTCCATCAGTACTAGGTAGAGATGATAAAGGCTGTGGCCAAAGTTGTTTTTGTCCACAGATCTACTCAGCAACATATTTCTCTCTGCATGCGAAGGGTGTGGGGGGAGGCTGCTTTCCACTGAACAAGGGCAGGATGCTGAGCCTGTGCTTTAGCAAATGTTTGACACAAATCTTTCTCCAGACAGGGAAAGGCAAAGGTTCCATCATTTAACTGGTTTTCTAGGTTGTCAGTGCTTGATTCATTTTAGTCTGATGCTTTTAATTTTTCTTTGAAAATGGATTCATATGTCCCAACCACTTTATCAGTAAGTTACAAAAGAGAAATTCATCATATCTCACTTTGTTACACTTATTTCTCCCTCTTTTCCTACCACACTTTCTTCAGCAGAGAAAAATCCACTTTCTTTCTTCCTCTCAAACTTGTTTATCTTTGCCCAATGTTCCTGAAAGCATGCTGCTTATTTGATACCTCAGTATTCAGGCTGCTACTGCAGACTGATCTCTATGTAAACTCACAATAATTGGCCTCCAACAGCCAGTCCAGTGGAAGTCTGACATCTGAACACTAATGCTGGAATAAAAAGGTAAATGGCAAATTAACTTTGCCATTAACTTACTTAACGTAAGACTCATTTGTTATAATAATAAGTGAACCAATTTTATTTTATTTGACTTTACATCAAAGAGTAGCCAATAAAAAGACCTATAATTAACAGGCATCCCAGAAATAGTTCTGTAAACATTGATAGAAAGGCCTCTGCTCACCAGCAGTGGATGTTTAAAGGCCAAGTTGTCTTCCTGAATACTTTTGGACTTTCTTTGTGCACTGAGAAAAGAGCACTTTCAGAGGACTCTTCACCATCCCAGTCTCAGACATACTTTTGTGCTACAGTCCTCTTTGCAATGAAATAGCCAATGTCTGTATCATTCACCCCATTAGTTACTTCTGTAGAAAGATATCTGTTAAGAGCCTGAAGGTATCCTTGCAAAGCTGATCTGGCAGGAATTTCCAGTGAAACATTTTTAGAGGTAATATTGCTGAAAAGAAAGGTCTATCACAGAGTGAGATCATGGTGTGCCTGAGTCATAGTGCTATTCACCCCTTCATACTTGTAGACAGACACTTGGCTTAATACTGAAATACTAGATCCCTACTTTTTTTTAATTATCTTGTTAGATGGGGGTTGGAATATAAGCGTAAATTCAGTCTAAACTCTCTTGCAGTGCGTGCTGAGTTCTAGACAACCTCACAGCACACAGGGCAGCTGTGCCTCCTTGTTGCATGGGGAAGAGGTTTGCATGAGACAACACCAAATAGTGCAGTTAACACACACAAAAATAATATCTTTCAGTCATCAAAGGCACTCCCACAGACTGTGAGAATGTGCTGGGGATCTGTCCTTGTCCTGTCCTTGGGCTCTTCTTTGAGCATCTATTTTATGGCCACTTTGGAAATGCAAAGCCTCTGAGAAGACAAACAGGCATGTGCAAGTTCACTGGATACCTGCCCCAAGGCACAGGAACAGTCTCCCCAGAGAGGTGGTGGATGCCCCTAATGTACTCCACAGCACTGCCTGAAATGGCTCCAAGGAGAAGAACAGGCAGGTGTCCAGTCTTCTATAATGGGAAAACCCAGAGGAGAGAGGAGGTAGAGGAAAGGACTCCCCAGGGGCAGACTTCTCAAAGGCTCATGCATTCTCCCAGCCTGGCAGAGGGATGGAAACTGCGCTGAAGTCAGTCTGTGAATTTCCTTACCCCAGGCAGTAACAGTAACCGATCTGGCATTATGGCTTTATATATATCTATAGTATTTTTCGCAGCTGCAAAATGAACACTGAGAGATTTCAAATACCTCAGAAGCTGGCCTATAGCTGGCCTCTAGCAGGCCTCTAGCAGTACAATTCACTCTGACTTTTAGTAGTGTAGCTTTACTCTGCATAAAAGTTAAGCTAAAGAAAATTCTTTTTCACAGTGTACAAACTATACAGATACCATAACAGTAAAAAATAGATGTTTACTGCTGTATATTAACATCATCACAGATAGGTAGGGATGTATGCTTAAGTATGGTAACTGGCAGCCAGCACATGACATAACAACCTGACCGGGCTCCATGGAAATGTTAGCTATACTGATGGAGCTTAACAGAGAATTAGCTCATATATTACCTTCAAAGATCACCCCAGAGGGCCCTGCAGTGGACATGAACATGGCCGCTACAGACAGCGAGCTGCTAACAATTTGCATTTCAACTCTCTTTCATGGATATCCTGTGGTTTGCCTAATAAGGCCTCCAGGGACTCCGGTGCTGTTGCACGGATTTCCCACACAATGTATGGTTCGGGGTCGGCTTTTTTTTTTTTTTTTTCAGAGAGCAGATGGCTTTAGATGTTAATCTCTGCAAATTCCCATTGACTTCTCATCCGTGCATGGTTCTCTGATGAAGAATTGGTTCTGACTGCCTCCTCTGTCCTTTTGCAGCAACAGGAAGGTTTTCATGGGTGTTTGGGAAGGGGACTTTTGGTGGCAGTTTCAGCCCCCAAAATACAAGAATCATCATTTGTTTGTTTTGCCTTTGTTTTGTTCTGTTTCGTTCTGGTTTCCGTTTTCCCCAGCTTTGTGACCACTGAGAAAAAACAAGGGGGAGGATCTTCTGTGTGCGTGAACCAAAATGCCACAGTGAAAGGAAACAGAACGCAATCCCTGCGTCAGCGGTTGGTACCGGCCCGTTTCTCACCTCCTGCCACCCTTCCAAACCAAAACCGTCCTTCCTCCTTTCTTTTCGCTTCATCACTGTGTGTAACCGAAGAGAACAATCCAGCGTTTCAGCGGCGTTCCCAGATGCTCTCCGGGCAGCTCCGAGCCTCGGGCTGCAGGTAGAGCCGCAGCCGGGAGCTGCACGGAGGCTCTCGGGCTCCATCTCCTGGTGCGCCCGACGTGAAGCGGCCCCATCGGGCTCGGTCGTTAATGTGCGTTTTCCGATCTGCTGGGTGCTGTGGGTGTTTTGGATTCACTGAGGTGTGGGTGATGTGAGCTGGACCGGTCAGCGCTGACAGGCTGTTTCTTTCTTACAGGAGGGGCTGAAACACTTCACTTTGCAAACTGCTCCTTGTTTGAATTTCAAAACCACAGCATCAGCAGTGAAAGCTTCCCTTTGTTTCCTCTGGACCTTTCTGGACCATTGATGGGGTGAGGGGTAATGGCCTCAAGTTGCTCCAGGGGAGGTTCAGGTTGGATGTTAGGAAAGGCTTCCCTCCAAAAGGGTGTTCAGGTGCTGGAATGGGCTGCCCAGGGGGATGCTGGAGTCACTGTCAACAGAGGTCCTCAAGAAAGGTGATGTAGCACTGAGGAATGTGATCAGTGGGCATAGGCTAGTGCCTTAGGGGTCTTTTCCACCCTTAATGATTCTACAATTCTATGATTCTATTCTCCAAGGCCTCCCTCCACCCCTGCCAGAAGCACAGCAGCAGAACAATACAGCCTGAGACACTTCTCCCAGCCCTGACACATGATGTCCCAGACTCCACAGCCTGCTCTGTGGTGCCTCAGTGCCAGTAGGCCTATGCTAGAGGGAAGGAGAGGAAGGACAGTCTCCAGAGCATCCTAATGGAGTATGTATGCCATTAGATCCCTGATAAGGCTTTCCTGACTGTATCCCATAGAGGGATCTTGGAGCAGGACTGTCTCCTCATGCATGCAAGGACCCACTAACGCCAAGAATAGAGTCAGCTCACAGGGATTCCCAAGCATTTCATGGAATCATAGAGTCACAGAATATTCCAAGTTGGAAGGTACTAATAATGATCATTGAATTCTATTCCTGGAGAATATTTGCTCCACAGCACCACAGTCTTAGGGGTGCCCTGCTCTCTCTGCCATCCACAACTGTGGTCCCACAAGGGAGCATGGCAGCAGTGATGCTGGGCCTGACATGGAGCAAGGAGAACCAGTAAGAAACTTCTTGTGGTAGAGACAGGAATATTCTCAGTCCTCCCCTGGGACATGCTTGGATAAATGCAGTTTCATGACTACTTAAGGTTATTGAGTCCAACCACCGACCCACCCCCACCATGCCCACTATCCATGTCCCTCAGTGCCGCACCTATACAGTTCTTGAACACCTTTAGGGGTGATTATACTCCACCACCTCCCAGGGCAGCCTGTGCCACTGCCTCTGTGGAGAAGAAAGAGTACTCTTCCCCTTTTCCCAGGCTATCTACCAGACAGCGCAATCATCAGTCCTACATGCAGCTGCACAGAAAGGTTAAGCTCTTTAATTAAAAAGAAATAGTAGGCTCCCAAATGAAAAGCATACATTTTCTTTTTTCCTTCCCCATGTTTCACGCAAGAGTCTGAAGAACACAAATCATAGGCTTCTGGGTGTAGTGCTATGGTGGGTGGGGGTGAAAAGAGAAGGAGTAAAGCACTGCTGGAGGAGAGCTGAGCTGGGATAGTGAAGACATTCAGGCAGTAAGGATCTCAGGTAATGATTGGGTTGGGCTGGCACGCCAGCGAAGATGACAATCATCTTCCTTCCAAAGGGAGCCATGGCAGCAGCTCCAGCTGCCAGGGAGCAGCCACTCCAAGGGCTTGTCACAGCTCTGCCAAACAGTTTCAGCTCTGCCATAGGAATGTTCAAAACTGACAATAAATACTTCAACTCTTTTTTCCTTTCCCTGTAATACGTAGTCCATAAAATAATTTTTCTCCTTTCTGCTTTGCTAGTTTTTGTAGTAAATTAAAGTAGCACACAGGCTTGCCATTTCATATATCATTTCAAATATTAAATTTTTCCATCAACTTTTTATATACTGAGTATATTTGAAAAACAGTGTGCTTTGCTTGAAATCCCATTTTTGTGACCTTCAGAAGCAGCACCAGCCATTTCAGATGCAGTTCTTTAATTACTTCTTGCTTTGATTAAGACAAATTTATTTCCCAGAATCACATTTGTACAGAAAACACAGAATATAGAAAGATCCGATATCAGCAGAATGACGTGTTTTGTGAATTACCCTGACTGCAAATATTTATCACCTGAACATCTGCCAGAGCTGTACTTCCTGGAGACATTTGTACTAAATTTTTACTTAACGTAGATGGAAAGCGAGGAAGGGAGCTTAGAGGCAAAATCATACAGCGTAAGAAACACAATCCAAGAGGGCATCTAATATACAAGGTTATTAATTTGTTCTGCTGCTCTTTTCTAAACAGGGCTCAAGGCTTCCTGTGCTTCATTCCTCTGTTGTCTCAGTTTGAGAGGTTCAAGCAGAAAGGGACACTGGCCATTTCTGAATGTAATTTCAAACAGAGCTGAAACCAACATTTTATGTCAGTGGTAGATAGCAGCTGAACAGAACATTACTTTCTATATGAAAAATTCCTCATTTTATCAAAACTCAAGAAGCGTGTATGTGCTTGGAAAGCAGCTGATGAAGGAGTCACTCTGTGTCCACTCCTTACAGTTCTCCATCCCAAGTGACCCAGCTTACATCCAGATGACAGCTGCCTCTGGGTCAAAATTTAAACCCCAGATAGGCTAATGGAATTTCACCTCTTGTGGTAGAAAACATCTTAGCAAAGAAGGCGTTATCCAACTATTTAGTCACTGAAGATAGAATCATAGTAGAGTTGGAAGGAACCATTAAATGTCATCTTATCCAACTCCTCTGCAATGAACAGAGACGTACACAGCTAGATCAGGTTGCCCAGGGCAGGATCCAGCCTTGCCTTGAGTCTCCAGGAATGGGGCATCCACCACTCTCTGGACAACCTACTCCAGTGCCTCACCACCCTCATTGTAAAAGACCATTTCCTTCTGTCTATCCTAAATCTACCCTCTTTAAGCTTCAAACTACAAAAGCAGTTATCAGAGAAGATTGAGGCAAATCTTGAGTACCTCAGTTAAGTACTGAGGTATTTATTTCAGTTCAGTTAAGTACCTCAGCCTTCTCCTTGTCTATTGTTACCAGCTTGCCTGTGTCACTCGCTAGGGGTTGAGGAGAAGGGAGTACACCCTCCAGGACTTTCCTTTTCTGGTTGAGGTACATGAAGAAGCCTTTCTTGTTCTTCTTGGCATCCCTTGCCAAGTTTTGTTGAAGCTGGGCTTTGGTTTTCCCGACCCCATCCCTACACAGGCTGGCAACTTCCTTATGCTCTTCCCGATGTACTTGTCCCTGTTTCCACCGCCTATGCATTTTCTTTCTTAATTGAATAAAACACTTGGTAGAACTGTCCTAATTGAATAAAACATTTGAAAAGCCTTCTGGATGTTGCAGCTGGAGATGCTCTTCTGGCTCTTGGGAGCAGAGTGCACAAGCACCATATGCCTCGTCTTTTGAGACAAACATTTCACAGGCTGAAGGAGATTTATAGATTCTGCTATAATAAGAAGTTGAGGATGGCAGACTCAGATGGAGCCTGCAGCAGGAGATAGAGGCAGCAAAGACCTTGACAGCAGGGCACTGTACTCTCCAAGTCCTGCCCCTGTCCAGCGCTGAGTTAGAGGAACTTTCTCTGCATTCAGCACATATTAATGCTTTTTTTCTTCTGTGATTTTCATTCTCCAAACTCAACATTACTGGTTGTCTCAGGGGAGACCTTACAGCTCCTTGCAACTATCTGAAAGGGGTTTGCAGCAAGGTGGGAGTTGACTTCTTCTCCCTCATAACTAGCAATAGGTCTAGAGGGAATGGCCTTGTGTTGCACTGAGGAAATTCAGGTCAGATGTTAGGAAATGCTCCTTCTCCAAGAGAGAGATCAGGCACTGGAATGGGCTGCCCAGGGAGGTGGTGTAGTCACCAACCCTGGAAGAACTGTGTAGGTGTGGCACTGTGGGACATGAATGGTTATGGTGGGGACGGGTTGACAATTGAACTGGATGATCTTTTGGTCTTTTCCAACCTTAATGATTCTACAGTCTCCACCCACACCTGCTCTAGTGACAGACGTGTACTGAGCAGCCTGTTCTCCATGGGTATTCCTGAGATGTGTAGAGACAAAACTGCCTTTTCCTTTAGGAACAAACTCACAGTAAGTTCCTAAGAATCAGAAAGGCAAATATGTTTTGGAGTGACCATCAATCAGGTCCAAATGCACTATAGAAGGCCTCCCTGAAACAATAAAGTGCATTTTTGTCAGATACTTAGTGCATCTTTTAAGTTTTACACTGACATTATGCCAGCTGAGGGAGACCAAACCCATGGGTGGCTGAGCAGAGGCACAGAAGGGCCAGCTGGAGCAGCAGAATTTGACACTGTCAACTTCATGAGGAATGTTGCCCAAGGCTCCCTGACGTTGGAGTCTTAGGCTGCTGTGGGGCTGGGTGGTACAAAGGTGCTGAGGGCAGTCAAAACTCCATGCTAAGTTTTGGAAAGTGGTACTTAGCTGTACCTAAAGGCCTGAATTTTTTTGAAGGAGGATGCTCAGCACATTTTTTAATAGTCTTATTTATTTCAGGCTAGGTCGCTGAGGGCATGAACATGGCTTGGCAGCTCATTTTTGCAAGTAAAGTTTTTTGGGTTGCCAGCTCAGCACTGTGTTTGACATAAAAAATAGCCATGGAAAGACTTTGCCTTCCCCCTCCCCCATTTCTTTATTTACAAGGCCATCCTCAGATTCCATATGACCCTAGCTGAATACCCTGCTAAACCCATCCTCATTCACACTAGTTTGCTCATAAAAACTATGTCACCGAGCAGTTCGCTTTGAAGCTGCTCTTTTTTTTTTTTTTCTCTTTAATATTACCAACTCTGATTTTTTTTTGCATGCTTGCAGATTCCGCAGCACAGGATGTCCTCCTGCTGTCCTTGTGTCTGATGTTAGAAATCTGCTCCAGCCCTTCGCAGGTGACTTTCTTCTCTCTCCCCACAAACAACAAAAGAAGCTCTAAGGATAAAAGGGAGAGGAAGCCAGCTCCTCTCTTTAATAGCCTAGGGACAGGACACTATCCCCTTGCACAGCAGTTAGACTGCAGAAGGCTGGGGATGATTGAATTGAGCTCACACACACGATGTCACATTCCCACAGGCAGCCCCAGGAGGACTCTCAGCGCTGTGCTGTGCTAAAACAGGTATGGAAAACCCTCAAACACGACTTGGAATCAATACGATGCAATTCTTTCTCCTCCTGCTTCCTTGCTGTGTAGTCATCAACATGGCAGTGCGTGACCTTTGCAGTCACCTCTGTGGAGATCCTGCTCCCTCCTGAGCTGCTGTAGCTGCCTTCCCTAAGGCCAAACAAAGCAAATCTGGCATCCACACCTTAATGCCTCCTCGTTTATGCACCTTCTGATTCTATGTGGAATATCCAGAATCTTTTATGCGTGTGTGGGAACTGCTGAATCACAGCCTGAACCACTGATTGGTCCCCTGAGGCAAGCACTGAGTCAGCCACAGGGGCACAGGTGAAGGTGATATACCTGTGTGATTGGAAGGGGTGGAGCCTGACTCCACCTCACCCCAAACCCCATTTAAGGGCTGACCACCACCAGGGAAGGATCTCTTCTTGGAGGTACCCTCCAGTGTGGAGTCAATGACAAGCTTCTAGCTCATAAAGGTGAGCCGCTCTCTTTGGCTATTTGTCTGTATACAGTCTATATAGGCCTACTAAAATATACCACCTTCCGTACTATTTTCATTGAGTACCATTCTTGGGGGTTATTTACCCTACAATGTGAAACCATGGTACAGATTTATCCTAGGGATTTTAATTTTAAACACTCCTTTTGTTGTCAGTGCATTACAGCTCAAGTTGTTCTCAACAGCCGTCCTAAATTTTCCTTTTCTTTTCAGAGAGGCGCTGGTGCCCCCTCTGTTCATAGTCACTCCTGCAGCCTTGGCACGTCTTTCTCCACAACCATGCTTTCTGAGAAGACTGGGTGCTTGCTTAATGCACGACATTCCCTAAGATATTGAAGCCCATATTCAAAGCAATTTTCTAAAAAACCATAATCCCCATGTCCTTCTGCAGTAATTTTCTCCTTGTCTCTTAGACATAATCTTCTCAGATTGAAAGTCTAATTTAATAGAGAACATGTTGTTACGTTGTTTAGGAACATCGCAATTGTACACCAATAGATCTGCCCACCTCTCTTCACCTGAAGAACAAAGGTAGACATCAAAGTAAATTTTTTATTAAAAATACCCCAAACTTCAAAGCAGCAGTAGTTATTCAGCACTTGTATACAGTGAAAATTGAAAGTGCAGATGATACAATCACACTGCATCTTTCATTTCCTGCATATAACGTGTGCTACAGCATTTAATAGATTCCTGATCCAAGAGGCATAATGATCACGATAAGCTGACATGATGGATAGGGTTGTGAACAACCTAAGGTCAGAATGACATCATGAGAGGTCACTTGCTGGCTGTTGTCAGAAGATGTATTTTGGGCATGGAGACGTACCTGAGTCTACTGGTATCAAAATGACTGAAGAGAGGAAGAGGAGGATGCATTTGTTGACTTCTTGCCAAATTTGTTACCTGCTAAGAGCTCTGGCTCTTACCGGACGAGCAGCAATCTTTCAGTTGGCTGTTTTCAAACCAGTAACTGAAGGTGGAATCAATTCCTTCACTCTGTTGGCAAAAAGTGAAGGTCTTGTGGAGGAGATCTCTCCTTAAACAAGGCAGGAAATGATCTTTCAAGATGCAGTAACTGCATGGCTACCCACACAGCTTTCCCAGATGTGCTCTATTTTTCCTTCTGGAAACCCTGTCCATGCAGGACCCTTGCAGCTCCCATGCACGTATGGGTTTGTGGAGATGCCACCTTCTCTCTAGAGCTGCCACACAGCCACTCACACCAGATACCTGAAGGCTGAAAACTAGGGGATGTCCCCAGGACATAAACATGGGTCTGACACCGCTGAGGAACTTCAGAGAGAATCTACTGACTACAGGATCTTGATTGATAAAGTAGTTCCTGCCTCCAGGTCCCTGACCCACTGCAATGACAAACACAGATCTCACTCCTCCCGTAGGTAACGCAAATTTTCTTGACCACGTTGGAGTAAAAAAATTAAAGGATAAACTGGGTAAGCACAGCCATGATGTCAGGGTACAAATGCCACCAGCAGGATGCTGAGGGAGAGCAGGAAGCAATAGCTCAGCAACACTGAATTGTTTCTATTGCACAGCCACTGCAGCATCAATCAGATCATTTTGCATACACACATACAACATGTGCAGCGCAGCTGAGCTTGGTGCTGCTGTGAGACGCTCCATCTTTTCACTCCCACTTTTAAAATCAAATCAGAGCTGATACTTAAATTGATTTTTTCTTCTTCTCTTTCCATTGAAAATAACCCCCTCCCCTGAACAAATCTCCTCTTGCAGCATTGTTGCCACCTCCCCCACATTTTAAAGATTCATTACTAATAGAACCAGATGCATCCTTTTAAAGAAAGACATTTTTTTTTTCCCAAAATAAATAAGCAACATAAAATATCACAAGGGATCAAGAGAAGAACACATGGCCTGGTAGAGGCCCCCTGCCCATGCAGGCAATGTGAGGTACTGTGGTGGTGAGGATGGTGTGACAGAGAGAGGCAGCCAAAGATGGGAAGGACCCTCAGCTCAGTCCTCCACACTCATGTACCAATGTGTGCTCAGCTCTACCCTGAGCACCCGGGAATGAAAATAATCTGAGCTTTAGAGAAGCACCAGTTAAACAAAACATGGCCAGAAGTAGCTGCACGGAGAGAGTTACAAGGCAGTCAGCATCATCACAGATGCTGTTTTATGTCTCCAGAATGTGCTCACACATAGGAACCCAAGTGGAACATATAGGGCTTCAGCAAAAGAAGCAGGACACAGAAGATGTTCTCAGCATGTCAGGCAGCCTGGGGAAGCCTGCCAACGCAGTGTCACCATCACTGGTGCCCTGTCTGATGCCAGTGCAGCTGCTGGGCTTATCTAGTAACTGTGGAGCAGAGTACTCACCCCAAAATGGGCTGCAGGACTTGTAGATGTGCTGGCTGGTGCCTGAGGGAGATGACCACTGTTTCCATTAGATGAAACTGCTCTAAAATGCATAAGCTATACATAAAGTCTGCAAGTGAAGCCTGTGAACATCCAACCTTGATGCTTCCCCTCCAAATTCAAAAGCAATGCTCCTGATCTAATAGTGCCCACAGCAAAATGCCTGGCCTTCTCTCTAAAGACTTCCTTTACCAGCTGGTGAGAGACTGAGCCCTGGCTAGTGATCTGTAATCCGCTGCTTAGAGCGGTTCAGTCCTTTCCTGCTTTCTTTTTCTCTCACTAACCTTATGTCTCAGATTTTCCATCAATTTCCAAGCACAAAGAACAATCATGGAATCATGGAGCAGCTTGGGTTGTATGGAATGTTAAAGCCCATGCAGTTCCAACCTCTTGCCGAGGGCAGGGCTTCCAACCCCCAGCTCAGCTACTCAGAGCCTCATCCAACCTGGTCTTGAGCACCTCTAGGAATGAGACACCCATAGCTTCCCTGGGCAGCTGTGCCAGAGCCTCATCACCTCTGAGTAAAGAATTTCCACCTAATATCTAACTTAAATCTCCCCTTTTTCAGTTAAAAACTATTTCCTCTTGTTCCATCGCTACAGGCCCTGGTCAAAAAAGTCACTCCTCATCTTCCTCAAACGCCCCCTTTAGGTACTGAAAGGCTGCACATGAGGTTTCCTCAAAGCCTTCTCCAGGCTAAACAAGCCCAACACTCTCAGTTTATCAGCTACTAAACCCTAAAGCTCACTTGAGCTGTGTTGCAAATCTGACTTACAAGCCAAGCGTTTAGCTCAAGTAAACATTCCTATAAACTACATTTCCTAAACCATTGATCCATTAGAGGCTTCTACTGCTGTTGTAGGTTTTGTTGCAAGGGGAGACCTAGGTATTTATACAGGCCAAGGAGAAAAACATAAGAAAGAGTAGTACTGAAAACTGACAGCCAGAAAACACATGCCATATTAAAGCAGCAAGGCTTGTCAGGGAGATGAAACATCCCCAGCTTGTGTTCGTGTTCAGCCAGTTAGATAGTGAAGCAAAGACCTCAAGGCAAACAGTTCCATTAAACATTAATTCATGAAATGCTTCAAAGTTAAGGCTGAGGCATGCTTCTCCGTAATACATAATATTATTCATCATCTGAAAAAGTTGTTTTGGATGCAATTAAGGAACAATCCTAAGGCTCACTGCAAATTGACTCAATAGAATTCAGTGAGGCCTTGCATCATTTAATGGAATACACAGCAGATGAAGTGCTTGCAAGAGTCTCTCTGTTTAAATTTGGCAGATCTGAGGGAAAAAGTTGTGCAGAGGTTTAACATGTGGCCTTTGATTCGTTTCCTTCAGCATTCCAAATCAGGCTCATCAAAACAGCTTAGCTCCTAGAAGATAGCTAGAAGCTATTTAGCCATTCGTGTTGTGATGAAAATTAGACAAACTGTAACCTTCACAGCAGCACTCATGGGAAGTTTTGCATAGCATGAGCTAGGAGTTGGCTTTGTTCTCCAGTTCCTTGCTAACATCTGTGCTGAAGCTGCTGCTGTTGCATTCAATGCTCAAGAGCAGCAAGAACCTCTTTGCACACGAGTGCTGTAGGGCTGTAATCTAGGAAAGGGCACAGAATGATTGAGGTTGGAAGGGATGTCTGGAGGTCACCTGGTTCAAACCTTGCTCAAGCAGGGCTCTCCATTTTCACTTGATGCAGCATACAATGTTGTACAGTCGGTCAATGCAATACTGTAATAAAAAGTCCTAAAACTCACAACAATTTCAAGAAAATGTAGGCAATTCGGGGTAAGAGTGGGTTAAGGGACTTAAGGACAATTCAGGGTAAGAGAAGATTAATGAGGGCAAGACTGGTGGAAGTACCACCTGGGACAGGGAGGACAAGACTAAGGAAGGCTGAGTAAAAACAGTATAGCAGCTGAATGGTGGTTAAGCAAAGATAATAAACCATGGCTAGCTAAGAACCAGACAGAAGTGGATTACTTCCTCGAATTGCAGGGAGGTGAAAAATACAAAGCAACGAAGATGCACAGCCTTCATCTTCAAGACACCCACCCACAACCACCAGGAGACACTGTGCATGCTCAACCTAAAGGAATTTGAGGTGGTACCTGTGGAAATGATTTCTTGGACCTGATTGCAATAGTCCATCCCACTCTCAGGAATGCAATGAATATGTATGGTTTGTTCTTTTAAATATGTAACTACTTCTGCCTCCGCTTTGTACAAGTTAGGCAGGGCTACTCCCCTTGCACCCGGTGTGTGTGTGCAGTGCCAAATAGACATACCTGCTTTATAACCTAACCCCAGGTTATAGAGTTTGTTTTCACAAATTATAGGCCTATTTCCTTCAACAGTTGAGTTACTGAGCATCTCCCAAAGTTCCCAGCTGCAAAGCAGCTGTTTCAGAATGTTATCCGCTTAGTTCACTGGATATCAACTACTGTGCACCACCAGAGGGGAAAAAGAAAGGCAGTAGAAACTTGAATAATTTCTTAAGAGATTAATAGTTATAGCAAAAGGGGTCTATCATTTAACATTAGGGCAAGCAAAGATCAATTTTCACCATACAGTGAACTCTTAATATTCATTACCGAAATCATAAGTTAACTGCATTATGATGAAGAGCCACTGGCGCTGTGTAGACTATTAACAGCCTGCTGAGTGCCCCGTCCTCCTGCAGCTCATCGGGCACCAGGCACAACCAAACAGATTTTTGATGAGCAGCTTACTGCTGGCAACTGTGAAGTTAAGAGTAAGCCAATGAGGGAAAAAATCCACGCCATTTCCACCGTGCTCACTGGCCACTGGTAGTTTTAACTGTGCCTAGGGCATACTAAACAGCTGTCTTCAATAACATCACAGTTTCCCTATCAGGAGCTTTTACTTCCAAGGAACAGCATGCCAATTATCACTGGGTAAGGAAGGGAAAAAAAAGGACAACTGAAAAGTGCATTAAGAGGAAACAAAGAAAACCCTCGATGGTGAAACAATGAGTGCAGAATATAGCTTCCCTGCCAACAGCTAGGATTCTGAGACCGAAGTGCTAATTTGCAGGCTTACTGAAAACTCGCCACCATCAGGACCCAGCCCACTCCTTCGGATACACAGAACAAGACACAGTCCCCACTGTGCTTAATCATCTATTGCTTTCCCCTCCATTAAAGTATAAGCAACCAAAGCAACTGCTAAAGCATCATGCACAGACACCCTGACATAGAAGGTGGTTTGCTGTGAAAATCCTCTCTAAAATAACTCCTTCCCATTTCAGAGTACAGCCCCTCGCTGGACTTGTGCTGACTCACCACATGTGAGTAAAGGACCGCCTCCCTTGCTCTGCTGGGAACACTCTCAGCACCTCCTAGATGATCACTGGTCTTTGTAGCAACCACACACCACTGGCCCATGGCCACCGAGATTCAAAGTGCTTATTCAAGCCTTGCCCAATACACTTTCCAACACATCACTCAGATTGCAGAAGCTTCTTCCACACCCCCCAACTTGACCCTGATTCAAACCATTGATGTCAGGAAGCCCAGCACAGCCCATGGCTCAGGACTGACTCAGCAGCAGGTAGAAGCAGCAAGCTCTTCAGGAGCCAGGAACAAGGCCAACGGGTTCCAGGGGCTATCTAAGAGCTTTGTGGTAAACATGCTCAACAGTAAAGCTTTCAAAAGAGCTTCTTAGAAGCTGGGAGTGGTTGACAGGAAGAAATGGTCTCCAGTTCTTATAATATAGCAAATAATTAAGGATAAAAGCATGAAATGTGAAATAGAGTTTCTCAATAGTGTAGCCCCGCACTGCTTTCTCCGTGGTGCAGCAATATTCATGAGGTCACGTCTCCCCACTTAAAACTACTGAAGTATTCACGTATCACCACAGGATGTAGAAAGATTGATTTCTCCATTTCATTGATTTGTTGTACAGATTCAGATCTAACAGCTACACCACAGATCTCCCAGAGCACACTGGGGAGGCACCAACTGCAGCAGTGTACATTCAGAAATCCACTGCGCGTTTGGCACAGTTCACTGAGGATCACCCACACGGGGACAGTAAAAAAATAATCCTGTGTTCCACTCCATTAATTCCAGGATGGACACTTACCATTAAACCAGCCATCGAGGAGATTTGATTAAGCCAAATCAAATGCAGCTGAACTGATCATTTTAGTTTCATTAGACAGCTCTGCATAGACAAGTTCTAGACTTTGAGATCAGTTTACAATAAAAAAGCAAGGTTAGATGAGATATGAAGGAGTCAGAGGACCAACAGCAGCTCAGGTAAAATAAGTACTTTGTGGCAGCTGAACATGAAGACAAAAATTAGTTTTGAGAACTAAAATATTCCCATTTTTCCCACTCTTGCCAGCACCAGAACTGCTTCAGCAACATATCAGTGTGCATATACAGTAATTTATACACAACCTTTCATTCTGATAACATCAAATTGGAAATGCAGTTAAACTTCAATACTCAGGATTCCCCTCCAGCATGCTACCCATTCACCAACAAAAAAAAGTTAAAGCTAACTTCCAGTGAGAAACCTCTCCTGTGGCAAAGGTAGAACCCAGGAAACATTGCATGACTGCTCATCTTCACTGAAATGTAATAACCAGCAAACATCAGCAATCAAACTGTAATATTCCAGCTCTAACGGGATGTCACATTATGCTGAAAAGCATTAGCTGATTAAACATCTTTTTCTTTCATCAAATAAAATAGACAACAGCCCTCTCTTATAACTGAAAGCTAATCTTAGCGTGACAAAAACAAACCTGAGCCTACAGCTTAGCCTGCTGGCCAGAAGGTTGAACTATTTGTTTGTCTTCAAATAATTCAGCTCTGAAGATACTGTTTCATCCAAATGCTGCTATGAATACTTAATTTCAAAGTACTTTCAGCACACAAAGTCCAACTAGAATGAGACATACAATGATGGCGACTCCTTAGCTAGCATTTCTAATCATGTTCTCAGATTTGAGGTACTGTTTGTTAGTGCACCTTCATGTGACCTGCTCATTTGCTGTGAAACACCATCCAAGCCTCTAATAAACAGCTCAGAATAAACCTAACAGAAGGCTTAAGCACTCCTCTGCTGGGTACATGAACACAATAAGCAAGTGGCAGCAGCTGCAGTAGTTGACCTAGCACATTTTCAGTTCTTTTCCCCACAGGTGATGCCAGAGCCTTAGCCAGCACGTCACTTCAACCTAGATTTCCATGTGGAATTACATTTATTCTTCTTCCCCATAGAAAACGGGCGGGCCTGATGGTACAAATACCACTCAAGGCTGCAAGAGTATTTTGCTTCTTCACTTTCACCTTTAAAAAAAAAAAAGCATAGTGTGAGCATTAATAAGCATATTGTCTAACCCACTTACCACAGAAGCTTCCATCCTTCTTTAACAGAGCCTTACCACACTTCTGGAGCTACTGCTGACTTAGCCCTGACAGCTAAGTAGCAGTCTATTCTGATAACAGAACCAATACAGACTTCTAAAACTCAAACATCACATAGTAAACAGAAAATAATCAGGTGATTAGCTCTGAAATTCTGACCATGACGAATCAAAAAAGAAATAAAACTGAGGGACATGACAGTTCTGTAGATTTAAGAACCTTAAAGGGGACGACATCCTTACCCACATTGCCTTGTGAATTTCACACAGTCCTGCATGCTCTTTTGGTCATCGGGACATAAATGTGAGGGTAATTCAGGTTTGAAGAGCTCTGCCTGCAATAAATGCCTTATGATAAAGCAAACCTGTGGATTTCCCCTTCCCCATTGATTCTCACACATTCACACAGACTCTTTAGAAAGGTAAGACACTTTATTGAATTTGTTGATAAATTAAGAAAGGACTATGAACCAGACTTATGGGTCACAGGTGGTTGTAAACAGACATTAATTCCTTTCCATGGAAAGCACGACTCAGTGTGCTCAGCCAAGAGTCACTTTCCCCAGCGTTGCTCACAGGTTGCATAACGATGGAGGGCAGAGAAAAAGTCTTCATAGCTGATGTTCTGGTGGGAAGGCAAAGAACTGAGAAAGCAAGATAAAAAAAACATTAATAAGCTTTTATAAATATCACATGACTGATATGGCCAGCCAGGCTGCTGAAAGCAAGCTATTGTCTTTGGAACATGGTAGCGTTTCTCAATAGTGTAGCCCTCATGCAACTCCACAGTAACTAAGTTAGCTGTCAGTATTCTATCACTCTTTCAACTGAAGCCAGTCCATTAAATTACAGAAGGCACTTTCACATTATGCAAACAGTGAAAAACAGTTCCGTCCAGACATGTTCTTCAGTGCCCTTATAAAGGCTCTCAAACTTAAATAAAGCAACTACCATCAGTTTAACTATTAAAGATGAACAGCAGTCTAGAGGCATCATCATCCAATTTCTGTGATGGGATAACATTTCTATGTCCTTTATATATTGTTACATGTAAGGTACTAGAAACACCAACTCAACTTTGATCAGATTACTGAGGACAGAAGGTAGCAGAAGTAAAGCTTGCTGCTGCCTCACCATAACTGAAGCAGCAACAATGCAGAAAGTATTTGACAGGTTCTCATTTAATAACTCCTAAACCCTGACATCAAGTTCCAGACATTTTCATCTAAACATGCTGCCTCTTGCAGCTCTTTCTCTTAGGCAGGTCACACAGTCTTATTCAGCTAGCGATTATTTCAATCTGTTTCCACAAGAGTTACAGACAACTCACATGATCTCTGTTAGTCTGATGTGCCAGGGAAGGAACCCTAACGTGCTGTCCACAGGACCAAACTTCAAGACTAAATCAGGATCTGGAAATCCACTTGTACCTGCAAGAACAAATTAAATTAGGCTTCATCAAACTCCCCAGAAAATTTATTTTTAAGTCTCAAGGCATCTGCTTCGTAATTGAATGCTTTTAGTTTTCCAATACTTGGTAAGGCAGTGATGGGAACAGTTAGATTGTTTTAAAGAACAGCAAACCATAACAGTGCTGTTAAAACTGACTAATTCTAGCTTTGTCTTGGCAAACTTGATTTTAACAGAGCAGAACATATTACATCCCAGCTCATACTTACTGTACTCTTAACTGTGTGGATTTACTGTCAAGTGCAGTAAGAAAGCCACTATCAAAAAACCTTATGGAAGTTTAATTAAAAATAAATCTGGTAGCACTGACTAGCAAGAAAACATCTGTAAAAAAAAGTACTGCCAGATTGTCTGATTGCTCAGAATAGTTTTTTTACTACAGAGTTTCAGATAAACTGTTGCAGGTGACATCTTTCTGGTTAGAAAGAGCAAAAAAAATTGCTTTATTCCTCTTGTTAGTAAGCAGACATGATCCACCCGGGGCACAACTAGATGACACAGTTCATTAGGCACCCACATTCTTACCGCCCATACTGTAAAATCCCAGTCACTATTGCTCAACTAGTCCAATCCACACTCTGATTTCATTATTTATACACAGTCTCTGGAACTATACACCAGGGCATATAAACAGCTGTTCAAGGCAGTGTTTTTGGGGTGTTCTCACTCCCCAAAAAGTGGGGGACTAAGTTTTATGTACTCTGAGTTTTCCCTATGCTCAGAAAAGCTAATTAAATCTTTAGTAGCTTGCTGTCTTGTTCACCATGAAAGGTTCATACTGATCTTCCAAAGAAAGAAGACAATTAGTGGCCCCATCCATATGATTTGTCATACCTGAGGTATGACAGACTAGAACTGTTCACTCTAAGCATATTGCCTGTCAGTCTTAGACCAGCTTTCCCTGTTAATTCCAGCAAATCCATTAAGGTGACATGTGGAAAACAGGACTGTACCAAATGAAGACAGAAAAGGCAAGCTGTTCTTCACACACTTGCCCAGCTCACCTGAAAACGCATTTCAGTATAAATAACCCTACTTTGCTGTAAGGCTGCTACAAGCAACAACTACTCCTTGATATTTCTTGTTGCCCTTCCTACTGTCCACTAATTCCACAAGTGGACTGCACAAGTGCTTACACTGCATAATTCTTACCTTTAGTAGATGGAAAAAAATGCAATGCTACCTACTTGCTCCAAGCTACAGATTTTTTTTAAAACAATCAAGAACCTTATACTAGCTTAAACTTAGTAGAGGTACTTAACATCAGGAAGAGCAAAACAAAACTAAGATCCCATATGATTTCTTCCTCCCCTGCCCCAGTTCTAAAATTGAAGCTGAAGATGTCAAAGAACATCTTTCCTCCTCACTGAATCATCACAACAGCAAACTTTTCAACAGAGACAAATAAGCTGTTTACCCAAGCTTAAGCACTTCTAACAAAGCCGTAGTTTAGAGCTTATCTCAAAGAGAAGTATAAAGCTGAAGCCACTTATTTATTGGGAAGCTAGCATGTTAGTAGGAAACAGCATTGCAGGGAAGCAGTGAATACTTAAAGGGGATTCTGGAAGTGAACAGCTTTACTCATCAGCTGATTCAGAAGCTGAGTACTCCTCAGCTGGTCAGTTCAGCAGCAGGATCTTCCAACACTGCATGACTTTCTCAAACAGGAAAAGACCTTCACAGGGCCCAGTTAATTCTAATATTTCCTTCTGGCTCCTATCTGAAGAAGGAAAATGAACAGTGTGTAGTATTACTGTCAGAACAGCCTATTTAAATACAGCACTGCGCTTTCTACCCTACATCCATTTCTCTACCTAAATGCATCAACACTACAGATACTTTGCACGTGGAAACTCCCTCAGAGTAGAAGGAAAGCACTCCTAAAGTTCAGCATACAAAAGACAGAAGGACTCAGGAGCAGAATCCACAAAGAGGTCAAAAGACTCAGACATCCAAGGAAAAGAAACCTTACAACATCCCTTTTAAGCTGGAGTTTTAAGAGGGAAACATGAATGAATTTGTACAGCTGATACTACCACTTTCCCACATGGATTAACTAGGCCAACTTGAACAGTACTATCATCACATTCATTACTGGAAATGGAGACATCAAGTAGAGGTATTACAATGCAGCTGGCACCTACTTTTCTAAAAGAAAGCCTGCCGAGGCACTGCTCAGAACAAAGTACACCTACACTAAAGAAAACTTAAGCTGAAAGAATTAGAGCAAGAATGAAGAACCTAAAAAGCCACACAAGTTAGAACCCCACCCCACCATTTTAGATCCAGATTTCAACAAGCACATTCTACATGAGGAAGTTATAAAAGCTATATTATCATGTACTTAAATCAAGATGCAAAAAGTTCAAAAGTTTACAGAACTCCCATGAAGGATTATTGCTATGGTTTTCATATTTAAGTACTGTTTTTCAGAATTCTTTCTGAATTTAAATCAGCAACTCACGCATTTATGTTCAATAGCTTGCAATTGAGAATATACTGAAACTAAACATAACAACTAAAATGAGCAGTTTCATGAACTAAATCAGTCACGGAAAACTAATTCTTCCAACTGTCTTAGATATTAAAAACAAGCAGATTAATAAGCAGGACTTGTTATAGATATCTTCAGTTACAAGCCACACAAACTAATCTATTTTGAAAGTTTACAGTTTTGACAGACTAGAACTCTAGATTTCTTTTTCTGTGTTCAGCTATCACGCATTATTTGAACAACAGACAAACACAAGGATAGCAGATGAGAACCAAGTGTTTGAAAAGCTCTACTTCAGCATCACTGGCCAAAATACATATGAGTATCACTGGCACCAGATCTTCAAGATGCCTGTTCTACAGAAGCCATTATCCACTTCTTAAATTGCCTTGCAGTGTAACAGGCTAGACCTTTACATTACTTCCTCAGGGGTTGTATTAAACATCCATTTAATAACTCCACTCCTTTAAGAACATAACATACACTTAGAAAAAAAAAAAAGGGGACAATTTAGTTGGGTTAAGATTAAAGTGCCTAAACTCTCGTTGCACTGCAGTGGATCTGCCCCACAACTCAACTCATCACTTGCTTGGGGGATGAAGAAGGGAGAAGAGAAACCTCTCTAGCCTCCAATTAATAGAAGCCACACTGTAACTGTGTACCAGGTACACAAGCATGCCTGCAGACATCCAAACTGAACTGTGCTGAAATCTGAACCCAGTTGCACTTAATATGCACTGATCACCTAGAGAAGTTGAACAAGTACTCCAGCTCCTCAGCTCAATGCTGTTCCTCCCTCACAGGAATGGGGGCAGCCCTGCCCCTTTCACAGCTATTGCAAGTAGCCATGCCATCCCAGCACAGTCAGTAATCTGCAGGAATTAGTAATGGAGATAACTGACACGGGTTACACAGCAGCAAAGAATCAGCAAGTACCCTGTTATTTGCACTCAACTCAGGGCCAACAGTTAGGCAGTTCTAATAGCTTTAATTCCTGGAACTAAACTGGTAAATACTTCCCCACTCACACCTAGGCTTGCAGTATACTACCTTGCAAGAAGTTAACCTTACTTGTAAGTCTAGTTTCAGCTTATCCCAGAAGTACTTTTTCCCAGAACATCCCACAGAGTTTGTAAATTCTGTGAAAGTGAGACTCTCCAACTTAGCTTAGGGTTTCCCTTGGAGCTTTTTCTTTAAGCAGATCTAAGCGGCAAAACAGCAAGAATTATCAGCATAAGTCTGAAGGCACTCAGTGTGACTTAACCTGATAGACTACATACAAAGATATGAGTTACCAATATATACATAAGTCAAATTAGCTACAAATTGCATAATCTTTCCCTCCTCCTGAGGGAGGGCATCATACTTACTACTTAACAAGTTGTCTAACACATTCACATCCAGGTCTGTATACGTTCTTTGCTGTTGTGCTACCATCTGACAAAAGTTCTGAGCAGCTTTTATTATGTCTGCTTTTCCATCTTCTGGAGACAGCACCTTCAATGTAGATTGGCAATTTAAAACTGAAAGTACAAAACATAGTTTAAAAGTAACAGAAATAGAGTTGCTTTGAATGCGCTTTAAGTATTCACAGGGTATGACTGAAATTAACTTAGTTCACTTCACATGTTGTATAAGTAGCCCTAAGTATACATCACTCAGCTGTTGAAGAAATTAGTGAACTTCTGGATTTGCTACCGCTAAAAAGCAAGCCTGAAGCAGTTATTTTGATGAGTCCTGTGAATAGTATCTTAATTAAAGTCAATCTTCAAACAGAGATTGTTCCAGAGAAATCTGCACAGGTTCTAACGCTGTCATGAAGAGGGCTAAGAACAGGGTACTGAATTACTGATCTGGGTGTGGCAATCAACACAAAGATTTCATTCCTATCCTATACAAGAAGGTGCTTTCTCAACTACTTTGAAATCAATTTCTCAACTACATTTGACAATAGGATTAAGCTGGGGCCCTCCTCAAATAAGATTAAAGAACTCCCACAGCACTTCAAAAGTGATGCTGCAACACTGATCTAAGATTACTTACTACAGAGAACGTAGGAACTGTGTAACATCACCAGAATTTATCCATTGATCTGCAATTGTTGTAATATAGCTTCTTAAATCACAGGCACAACCTCATCAGTGCCTATGCTATTGTGAGGCAGGATAACGTACCTAACAGGCAAACTTACCAAGGAAGCTAAAGGCTACAAATAACTGGTGTAATAAACCCAGCTTGAAGTCACTGGGTTAAATACAAAGCACACTAAAATACACAACTTGCCTCAGTAATGGAACTAATAACTCAGAACTGTATTTTGTATAGACAGTCTATAAAAGGTCACCACAAATTTGTCATATAGATAAATAGTCCTTAAAATATGATATACCAGTATAGACAGGTTAGTATCTCATATGCCCTTTACCGTCCTTGTTACACATCAACCTTATAACCAACAGTTCTGCTCTTCCATGTCCTTCCAACTCTGAAGCCAAGCACAAGTTTGGAGAAAGAATTGTATGCACTGTTGACCTAACATTAGTTCCCTTCCTCTTTCAAATCTCTCTGCAAAACAACTAATTTCACTGAAGCAGAGAAAAGTTGAGTTACACTGATGCACTGCACTGGCACAAGAGTTTTGCTAATGGAAAGACTGGACAATCCAGTAATGCTTCCTGGGCAAAGGAAAGAGCAAAGCCTCACTATTAGTTACAAACACAATCATATTAAAAGCTCAACATTAGCCCAGGAAGGTTGTATGTGTTCTATAATAAGTGGTTAATGAAGGAAAAGGTCACAGTACATAGAAATGTGTTTAAGCAGAATCACAATTCACATGCAACTAAAGTCACACTAGTCTCTGCCCATTCTCAATTTCACCTTACCTTGATCAGCTTTGTCTTGATTTGCAAATTCCACGGTGTATTTGGAGCAGTCTAGTCCTAAGAGTTCTTGCTCCTGTTTTAAAATTTCATCCATCAGTCTTGAATTATTCCTCTTGAAAATACCTTAAAAAAAAAAAAAGTTATGTCAACTATAAAAAGAAATCTGATACTATGCAAGGGGAAGAAAACCACAGTCAGTACTGGTTTCAAACAGGAACGCACAAGTATGATAAGAATCAAAAGTAAATGCTACTGCACATGACTAACTCCAATGACCTTGCAAAAGCATATACAAGGAGACACCCCGCACAAGCTTCTGTTCCTCTTTTACTCAGACTGATTTAAGCAGCAATTCACAACTGCAGAAGAGATGGTTTAAGACTGACTTTGCTGTCCTTAGTATGCTGAGCAATTGCTTGAGACAGTAATACCCTAACAGGGCAGGACCATCAAGTCACCATAAAACCTAGGTTGTTTTACTGTCCCACGCTGCTGTGGATTTGCTGCTGACACCTGCTTTCACTTACCACATACATACTAGTAAGGTTACAATCTATAAAGCAATTCACAATAAAGTGAGCCAGAAGATTAACTCAGTGCATCCAGTTACAGTAACTGTCCACTCACGCCATTGCTAATGTCAAGAATTTCCTAATAAGAGAATTTCACAATCTGCACCACACGATGAATTGACTCAGTTCCCCAAGTTCTTCACACTCACATGCTTAGCATAGATGCATTTTAAGTCCAGAAGTCTACAAAAACTTGCTTAAGCAAACATGCTTGGATTGCTGTTCTAAAACTCTAGCTTTCAGTTACACCATACTACTTCTAATTAAAAATCACAGTAAAATTAAGCATTAAAGCATAAATATTTACAATGAAAGAGTACAGCTATGCATATTTGCATAGGAACTGATAATGCTTTTATCACTTGGCATTTCAGGGGCTGTTACCAAGAGAGCTTAAGTTTCATTCAGAGATCCCATAGCAAGGACTTCTGCAGACCAGTCTAAAAACTGTCCACACGATCGGCTTACTACTCAAAAAAATCACTAAACTTGCATACAACTTCCCAGTCATGTTTCCAATTTATCACCTCAGCCTGATTCTGGGATTAGAAACCGCTATAAACACCAGCTTCCACATCAGCAGTAGTCTGAATAATTATAGACATATTAGGTTAAGATACAATACATTAGGGTTTTTCTCCCCACTCCTATATGAAAACATGCAATGCATTTACTACACTAGAGAGTTAGTGTTTTATATAGACTTAAATGTTCTAATGGATGATAAATTCATCTGTTTTTCTTCTCCTCAACAACTGCAAAAAAGCAGTTGAGTTTATTAAAAAAAATACCAGAGAATGTGTTACCTATTTAAGTGTAGCTTGTGTTGTGAAAAGAAGAGGTATAAGTTCACTGTCACCATTAGCTGAGGTAAATCAGAGCAGTCAGCTTTCTGCATTAGTTCTCTATTACATGATTATTTTTCATTTCACACCTTCTGCCCTGCTTTAGAATAGTTACAAGACATGCCCATTTGCAGCCAAATGTGGTATTACAACATTCAAAGGTTAGAGACTGACAATGCAGTGTGTAAGCAGAAGTCCACAGGTGCACCCAAATCAGTTCAGACAAGTCAAATCATAGAAACCACTATCACACAGAACACCAGGTGGTGTCAGACTGCCACAACCAACACCTGTCAAAGGTTTGGCAGCATCCTGCTGTTCAGTACTCCCACCTGCCCTGCTTTTAAAACACAATCACAGGAGAAAAATTGTCTCTTCCTCACAAGAGAGGATCTTAATAAACCTAAGCCTAGGAAAGAATGCATTTCCACAGCATTCCAGTTATTTGCTTTCTTAACTCTCTTCCAGTGAGAAAGTAGGTTTACTTACAACAGTTTTGTTGTGACTATCACCAGCTTGAGAAATATCAACTTGTAACTCAGTTCAGATAAGGTACATCCAAGAAACTGTTTCAACATGTGAAAACCTGCATCCTCGTATTGGATACAGTTTAAGAATCACGGAGTCACCAAGGTTGGAAAAGATCATCCAGTCCAACCGTCTACCTATCACCAGTATCTCCCCACTGAGTCACGTCCCTTAGTACAACATCTAAACATTTCTTTAACACCTCCAGGTATGGTGACTCCATCACCTCCCTGGGCAGCCTGTTTAACCAACCAGCCTCTCTTTGAGAGAAGAAATTTTCCGTAACATACAACTTGAACCTCCCTGGCACAACTTGAGGCCATTCTCTTAGTCCTATCATAGTTACAAAGGAAGAGGCCAATTCCCACCTCGCATCAACATCCCTTCAAGTAGTAGTAGGGAGCAATTCTGCCTCCCATGAGCCTCCACTTCTCCAGAAGAAACAACCTCAGCTACTCCTCATAAGGCCTGTGCTCTAGACCCTCCACAGCTTCACTGCCCTTGTCTGGACATGCTCCAGGGCCTCCACGTCTTTTGTATAGCAAGGGGCCCAAAACCGAACACAGTATAGTTTAATGTAAAAGAGTGAGGTTTGTGTTATTACACTGGACCTTACAGGACACTAAGCACTAGAAAATGTCATCTATTCCAGAAGTCCTGAAAAAAATATATATATATATAAACCAAATTTGATAACAGCTGAAGTCACTTAAATTTCATCCCAGTTAGAGCCACTACAGCTAACACAACAGGAAGAACTCAAAATTAGAATTCAGCAACCACTCCTCCCACAGCTCTTGTTCTAGTACAGAATGTCCCTGCAAGAACTCACCAGTAATAAGAGAAAAAGCACTACTACTTCCATACTACCTATCCCTATAAGAAGGCTATCATGTAGAGATTGGCTTTAGACCACATTAAACACATGATGTAGAGACTCCACCTAATGAACACCAGAACAGCTGTTGAATGTGAAGTTTCATAGCATTAGAAGACTCACAGAAGACGCAGTGTGACACAAAAGCACTCCAGTGACACAAAGTTATACCGTAACTCTCTCTTGATGAAAATGCACCCAATACTGTTTTGTAAATCAATCAGATCAACTAAATTACCAAGGAACTCAGAAGAGCCTGAAGGCCTAGTCTGCAGCTCATTAAACAATTTTTCTGGTCATTACTGTACTTTATTATTTCAAAGAATTCCTAAAAAAAAATTGTTCAGAAGTAAAACAGCTCATCAGAAAGCTAAACCCAAGATAAAGAAACTCAAATCCAACACAGTAGTACTAGAGGTTTTTATCAAGGCTCCAACCTGGCATCTCTTCAAGAACTCAGAGTACTCAGATGCTGAGAGACTGCAAGCCTCCTGAAATTGCCCTACCCTTCCCACTTCTGGAAAGCTTCACTGACGAACAGAAGTAATACTCAGTGTCACATGAATGGCAAGATAACAAGTTTAAAGCATCTAGCACTGGTGAAAAGAAAGCAGTTGCAATTGTAGTCTAAATGTGAGAAGGCTGAATTATTTCCTTGGAGATAATCTCTGCTAGCATGGCTTGACTGCTACCAAGGAATACAACTGGAAATACAGAAGTCGACAAAAATATTTAAATTTGGTTTTCGCTCAAGGATTTAAAGTTCAGCAAATCTAAGTTTGATAACTAAGGCACACACAGTAGCATGAACCTCATTAGGGGTTTGAGTCTTGCAGAATATTTGGAAAATATCTAGAGATGTGGGAAAAAGAAAAAGGCCCCTAACCATCAGAGACACCACAAAAACACCACTGCAGGCCCAGCATGGGAAAAGTGCCCGAGTACTGCAAGCCATATCACAACACGTTTATTACAGTGCAAGACAGTTACTTATCTTGAAGTCCTCTTGCATTATGCACGCTCTCACTTCAACCTTTTAGACTACTGACCTTCAGATTCAGAGGAAATAGTCAAGTACCTGATGAGGTTCTACAATTATTGTTCAATGCATTTGTAATGCACTGAGTTTTCTGATAGTTGCCCATGAGAATATCTAACTCCAGCCAAGCTGCCTTTGGAGTTATTAGCACAGTTGCTGCAATATGCCTGGTTCAGCTGGGATGAGTTACTCATTTCAAAGAACTAAGAATACAGAACCAATCTTTTTAATTAGTTTGTGAAAACCTGAGAATTTCACTCCTATAAACAAATAAAGTTTATCTGGCATTTCTTCTTCTTGCAAGATTGTCACACCTCTCCCTTTTTCCTATAGGCAGTCCAATTAAGGTCACAGTTTAACATGATCTTCCTGCAGGAAACTGAAGGAGACATTTCTTTCCAGGAAGCACAAACATGGAAGAGCATCCCTGTAACCAAAACCTTCTGTTTTAAAGAGCAGAATCTCACTACTAGAAGAAAGCAGTGAAGGAAGAGGAATCCAAGCATACCCCACTACATCTAATAAAGAAGCAGAGTACTCATGGCCTTTTTTCCTTTTACCAGCAGCAACAACACATCTCTGCTAATTCAATAGCAAGTACAACTGTACTGACACAGGACCTCAGTGAAGCAACTCAGCGTACCAAACCATAACCCTCACCTAAGAAAACAACGAGCAAAGCATAATTAAAGTTCATCCTCTGCTGCTGATAAGGGCAAGCTGTACCTGTATTTTTTTCACCTTTACTTATTAACACTACTGCTGAGGGTTCCAGACATCACTATGGTTCAGCAACAATAACCCAAGGTGCTACAATGTCCTACCCAGCTACAGGCCTATTTGGAAGTGCTCTATGCTCAATCCAGATGCGGTAAGGAGCTCAGTGCCAAGAGAAAGGCAATGCACCTGATACTACCAGAAATGTGTATACTCAAGCCATTTGAGTGACTGCTCGCTCAGAGTTCAATGACACCAATTTAAAAGGCTCTGTACAGAAAGCAGACATGGTTGGCATCGCAGAAAATGCACTGAGTATCTGTAAAGAACATGGATGTGCAACGGTCAGCTTGCCTCCTCAAGTATGAAGTCAGGCAATAGGTAACAGCTTAGTTGCCGTGGATTAAGACTTGCCTTCATCAATTATGAGCCAACAAATAGGAATTCAAGCTGGTAATTAAACTCATATATTCTGATATCTAAGAACTAACAAAATCAGATATGGAAAAAAACATTATTTCTCCATCTTAAAGTCATGCTCTATTTCCAAGCTTACAAGTATTCAAGCTTATTAGCACTCAACTTTGCCTGTTTCCGTATGTTAGTCACAGTCACGCTAATCTCCACTCAAAATAGTTTTTCTGAACAGCTGACAATCCCTCTGCAGGGTTACTTCATCTGCACAGCTCTTCAGAGGACAGCCTCACTTCCTGTCACCACATGCACAGCCTTGTACCAGTCAGTCCCAGGTCTGACTGGGTCTCAGCACGTGTTCTGGGGAAGCAGAAGTAACTCTGCTACTAGTGGAAACAGATGAGCTGAATACTGGTTTCACCCTTCCAGACAAGACTTCAGTATCTGTGATGACCCACTCCTCCACAGGGTTGTTTACCCTGCAACCATTCAAGTCCGAAAAACAAGGGCAACAACAAATACAAATCTCAGGTGAATTTGTTCCTCAGTTCAGTTTAGGCAAATATTTATGCAGCACAAGACAGGGATCTAAAAAGAAAATATATGTACACAATGTTAGGCAACACTGTAGATGATTTATGTGAGGTTTGACAGAATATACAAAGACTGTACAATCAAGTGGTCCTCTTTAGGCCACAAGGGAAGTTTTTGCACAGCAGCAATGCTTGTTCTCCAGCATTTCACTTGTCTGCACACTTCAGGAGCTGGGAGCAAAGACATGAACACAGTTTTCAGGAGGCACTGCATCCTCCAAGCACTGTGGATGCGATTAGCCGTGCCGAGCTGTGTCTCACGGATTATCCATCAGCTGAGATTATCACGCAGCTCATTCTGTCTCCTCAACGGTAAAGCACTAAGCACAACACAGTGGTTTGTGGGGGGAGGGAGGAGAANCAGCAAGGCGCGCTGCAAGCAGAGCAATGCGCGCAGCAGGGCGTGCAGCGCGCGCCACGCCAAGCCCCCCACCGCGCTCATGGGGAGCGCTCCGCGCACGGCCCGCGACGGACGGCCGCCCTCAGCCGCAGCGCGCAGCACGCCGCGACATCGCTTCGCGCGCGCGCCTCACTGAGCCCGCGTCTCCCGCCCGGCGCCCGCCGCCCTCCGCGCCGCCATCTTCCCGCCGCCCTGCCTGATCTTTCACCTCTCACCCCGCCCGTTGGCCGCCCGGAGAGCACACGTCACATCCGACCACGGCGAGCGAATGACGTGGCCCTAAGGAAAGAGGCGGGGACGGTAGGGCGGTTCCGTTGACGCTTGTACGTCTCCGCCCCCTTCCTGTGAGCTTTTCGTGTCAGCCTGCAACGTTGCGCGGGCGTACGGATGCGGAGGTGCACGCTCCAGAGGCTTGGTTCTGTGCCACCACAGAAGTGACGAGGGACGGTGTGCCATCAGTACACAACTGAATGAAATGCATTATATCGTGATAATATCGAGAAATCCCTGAGCAAGCCGTTGTTAGCCAGCTGCTAGGCATCCAAGAAAAATTAAGCCTCTCTAACCTACGTTGCCTAATGTGTTAAGAAACTCATGTGTCAGTGGGTTTTGCAGAAGTGCCATAGCCCCATAGCTGCGCTCTGACACCTGACAAAACAGGCATTGCGAATGTGAGTGATTATGCAGCTAGAGAATGCCAGCAGAAGATAAATAACGATAGAAACTGTTTGCTTTGGAAAGTAATTTGCTGGTGTGCTTACTCCTCACTTATCAGCTGAGATTTATGAACTGTCAGGAAGCCCCTTAGATTACTGTTTGTAATTCGCTGGTTTTCGTGGTCTGGGTATTCCAATTTTGTTTAATTTTCAAGCTCTTTGGGAACTGCCTGATAAAATTTGCACATTTATCAAATTTGATGCATATACCAGGAAGTCCTTCTGTGTTGCAAAAGCCTAGAAGGTTCCCACCAGCAATAAGGGCACTAAATGGTGTGAATTTTCATGTGAACCCAAAGCTATTGAGCTGTATGGTGGTCAATTCATTTTATGGCTACCAAAATAAATTCTTGCAATGACACCGGGCCTTGCTCTAGTGCTAGGCAGAGGTAGAAAATGTTTTCCTGAGAATTTCCCTTCTTTTGTTTAAAACATTAAGCTTGGCTCAAAAATTGACCCCCAGTGTTTTCATTCACTAATTAACTATGGAACAACCATTAAATCTCGTTAACCAGGACACTAATTCTTCTGTGTGTTGTATTTGCCATGATGAAGATGAGCCCTCTGTGTTTTGCCTGTAGCTCAATTAATTTAATCTAGTATCATTTAAAATTGCCTAAAATAAATAAAAGAGGCTAATATTTCTGGAAAATTGAAATTAATGTTTCAAAAGCAAAAACCTCCAAATAGTCCTAAGGAATTGACCGTATTGATCTAACTCTCCATCCTGAAATGAGTTTAAGTATGTTGAACACCACACTACAGGTAATGATACCTGGCAGCATTGCAGGATTTTGTTTCTGTTTTTTATTTTATTTTTTTAATGCAACTCTTAAGAATGCTTTACTATTAAAAAGACTGTACAGAGTTACAGAGTGGTTTTCTAAGAGATTGTAATTGTATTCTTATTTCCCTCAAGCTACGTAGTACTACTGGCAAGGAAAAACGGATGTTATTTTTACAATTTTCAGTTTACAATGGCATCCTTATTATAGCCCTTCTGTCACCAGCTATTAAAGTTTATAGTACAAATTAAAGAGGAAAATATAACATCAGCCCAGCAAGGTGGTTGTCAGTAAAGATACTGGTGGTGGTAGGCAGCTCTAGACAGCTTTAACATTCATGATAGATTAGCCGTGGGGTTAATCTAGTTCATAATCATANATTAGCCGTGCCGAGCTGTGTCTCACGGATTATCCATCAGCTGAGATTATCACGCAGCTCATTCTGTCTCCTCAACGGTAAAGCACTAAGCACAACACAGTGGTTTGTGGGGGGAGGGAGGAGAAATGGACCTCAAAGCCTACCTAGGCACAATCCGTGATACGGGCAGGGCTGCCAGCCCCAGATCAGCTGCCCCAGGCAACCTGGCCTCGAGCACCTGCAGTGATAGAGCACCGTGCCTGTAAGATATCCCCGCGGCATACCCCGGAGATGCCTCCCCTCCCGCCGCTCACCGTTGTGGTCGTAGACGCTGACGTAGGAGATGCCCACCGCCATGCACCACACCACCAAGCTGGCCATGTCCGCGTAACTCGGCTCCTCCTCGGTCACCACCAGCCCCACGTGCAACGGCAGCTTCTGCAGGGCCCGTCCGTCCGCGCGGCCCCTCGCTCCCAGCCCGGGTCGCCTCCTGCCGGGCCGCCGCCCCGCTCGGACCGCGCCGGGGAAAGCGAGCGCCCTGGCGGCGGGGCCCAGCAAGGCGCAGGAGGCGGCGGCGCGGCGTCGGAGCCAGGC
>VXAB01003756.1:442083-458630 GCA_013399175.1 Odontophorus gujanensis | reverse complement strand
AACGATAGAAACTGTTTGCTTTGGAAAGTAATTTGCTGGTGTGCTTACTCCTCACTTATCAGCTGAGATTTATGAACTGTCAGGAAGCCCCTTAGATTACTGTTTGTAATTCGCTGGTTTTCGTGGTCTGGGTATTCCAATTTTGTTTAATTTTCAAGCTCTTTGGGAACTGCCTGATAAAATTTGCACATTTATCAAATTTGATGCATATACCAGGAAGTCCTTCTGTGTTGCAAAAGCCTAGAAGGTTCCCACCAGCAATAAGGGCACTAAATGGTGTGAATTTTCATGTGAACCCAAAGCTATTGAGCTGTATGGTGGTCAATTCATTTTATGGCTACCAAAATAAATTCTTGCAATGACACCGGGCCTTGCTCTAGTGCTAGGCAGAGGTAGAAAATGTTTTCCTTAGAATTTCCCTTCTTTTGTTTAAAACATTAAGCTTGGCTCAAAAATTGACCCCCAGTGTTTTCATTCACTAATTAACTATGGAACAACCATTAAATCTCGTTAACCAGGACACTAATTCTTCTGTGTGTTGTATTTGCCATGATGAAGATGAGCCCTCTGTGTTTTGCCTGTAGCTCAATTAATTTAATCTAGTATCATTTAAAATTGCCTAAAATAAATAAAAGAGGCTAATATTTCTGGAAAATTGAAATTAATGTTTCAAAAGCAAAAACCTCCAAATAGTCCTAAGGAATTGACCGTATTGATCTAACTCTCCATCCTGAAATGAGTTTAAGTATGTTGAACACCACACTACAGGTAATGATACCTGGCAGCATTGCAGGATTTTGTTTCTGTTTTTTATTTTATTTTTTTAATGCAACTCTTAAGAATGCTTTACTATTAAAAAGACTGTACAGAGTTACAGAGTGGTTTTCTAAGAGATTGTAATTGTATTCTTATTTCCCTCAAGCTACGTAGTACTACTGGCAAGGAAAAACGGATGTTATTTTTACAATTTTCAGTTTACAATGGCATCCTTATTATAGCCCTTCTGTCACCAGCTATTAAAGTTTATAGTACAAATTAAAGAGGAAAATATAACATCAGCCCAGCAAGGTGGTTGTCAGTAAAGATACTGGTGGTGGTAGGCAGCTCTAGACAGCTTTAACATTCATGATAGATTAGCCGTGGGGTTAATCTAGTTCATAATCATAGTAATCATCATCTGTATTTCCTGCAACACTGGAGGGCTCATTGGGTTTCGTTTTCTTTCTGTCCTCCTTGCCTTTTTCTGTGGAAGACAGATTATCTTCACACTGCTGCAGGATCTTTTTGGAAGACATCCAGCTTTCTCCTCGGCTTTCTGCTGGTGCTGCACACTGCCCTCCCCTGACATCCGTTCCTTTGGCCACCAACACACCTCTGGTTCTCAGAAGGTCGCAGGTGCAATTCCAAGGGTTTCCATCTAAATAGAGATGCCGGAGACGAGGTAAATACTCTAAGACTTTGCGATCCAAGGCAGATATCTTGTTGTTCCTTAAATTTAAAACCTGAAGCTGTTTCAAGTCCTTCAGTTCTTGTTCTCCAACATCTTCTATGTCATTTCCCTTTAGATCCAATCTAGCAAGGGTATCTGGAAGCCTGAATAAAAATAAAACAACACAGATGTGTTATATTCATTGTACTGATTCTGCTTGTGCCTAGGCATATCTGGCCCTGAAATGTTCATGTGCTCTTTTTTTTAAATATTTGAAATTGTTGGAATGCTGTCTATGCATGGTTGAATGGTTTCCCCAGATTATTGCAGTTCTAACCTATACTAACCTGCTTTACTACGTAGTAAGTTGCATATTCAGTTTAGTACCAAGTAAGCTTAAAAATGTTTTTTCTTTTTTATTTAGTGCCATAAGCGTGCCAATGATCAAATGATAGCAGCATGAAAGACCAGTAGTTTCGAAAAGCATGTCAACTCTACTCCCTCAAGTACTTCTGTGTATGATTTGTTTTAAAAAGTCTGCTAGTTCATAACTAAATCTTTACCAGAATAATTTTCCTTTTTTTTTCCTTATTTCTTGTTCTCATGCTGCCAACAGATTCAAAACTTAAACTTGAAAGTAGTCCATCTGATAATAGACTTCATACTTCTTAAAAAATCATTAACAAGGAAAATATAAATGCTTTTCATGGTCTTTTGAAATATTACTATAGAGAATTATAACTGATCATATTTAAAAGAATAAATCAAGCCAGCGATCTCGAGATACAATACTGGCTGATGAATATCGTGCCTTGTAATTTGTGTGATAAGACTTCTCTTTCAGAAGCCTAGCTTATTTATAATCTTCTTCTGCTCCTGTCAGTGAAAACTGTTTAATAGAAAAGCTGGTTCATTTGTGCTTTTAAGAAAATGAATTTGAAATTAACATAAAATCATTTTACTCCTTTGGTATGCAAGGTGATGAGATTATGGACATGGTTAGAGATTGTAAGGAAAGTTGTTCAGGAAAACTCTCAGACAAACTATAAATAATAATAACAAGAACTTTTTAGACTTGAGCAGCAGTATCCCACAATCCATACAGGCTGATCTGGCTTTGTCTCAATGAAATGATTTGAGATAGCTGTGAGAATTAGTAAGATGGCACACTATGATCCTCACTGGCTGATTTTTGTGAAGCTGAATTTGGCCTCTTGCGCTGAAAGGTGGTTTCCGTTATTACACAGACCCCACAAACTTCAGTGGGAATATTTCAAGAATTAGGGAGTTCTCTACTGTGCTGTATTCCCTGGGTGAGATGAGGATTTTATGGGTTGAAATGGTGAGTCATTCCACAGGCTTTACCAGTGCTTGTAGCTGCTATGTGTTGATTTTGAAACGTAACTGCAGTTGATGATAATAGTTTTCCAGTATGACACCGTGATGAGAAAGGTGTTCTCTGAGGTAAAATCCCAGAGCCAATGATGTCAAAGGCAATAGGATATCACCTGGGACATTTATCTAGATTACAGTCTAAAGCCTGTACAGTCTGACTGTACCAATGTTTGGCTTTGCAGCTGTATTGTTTGACTTCAAGTTCTGTTGGTCTTGAGGAAGTAAATGCATTCGGGTATGTGCTGTGTGATCCTGCTGCTGGCAGAGAAACCATGGACATTCAGGAGCTGACCATGAGAACCATACTGCTGCTGCTCCAGAGGCTGTTGCCAGTCTTCTTCCCGCACTCTGGACATTCCCTGCAAGATTTTCTGGAATTTGGGCTCTACTCTATGAGTCCTGAAAATACTTGGTCTTGTGACTTGTGATTTTCTAGAGAAAATTTCACTATTTACATTATTTGTTTAATGTCCCATTAATCATGCCACATTAACTATAGTCTTTAACCTGTGATAGTTCTGTCAGTAGTAATACTTTTATTTCTGTGTGTCCATGTAACTAACTGGTGCTCAACAGATAGTTGTATGGACGCACACAAGTAGATTAGGTACATGGATGCACACAAAGTACATATGTTTTACTTCTCCACATTTCTTTCCTACTCTATGTTTACAGCCTCTCCTTGAGATTTGTGTTGTGTTGAAAATAAGACCCAATCTCTCCCTAAAAGCTGTACTTCTCAGTGGCTAATAGAGAACTCCTTCCTGTTAATTCTCTTGACTAGGAGGGTTGTAAAATAAGATGGATTAGACAATACTAATGTAACTTGAAAGCATTAAGCATTCCTGTCAAGCCAGACTGAAATCAAATATTTATACATCACTAAATCACTTTCTGATTGTAAAGCTTCAACCAAATAGATTCAAATGCTAAAGGATCTCATGATAAATGAATTCAAATTTTATTGCATTATTTATTTGGGCAGTTAGACTTGTCCACAACCATGAAAACAGAGCTTAATAGTGCAGTTGTGTTAGAGAAGTTGATGTTAAGGGAATTACATAATTATTTGTATGCCATCTTGTTGTACAGCTTTTTGAAATAACAAAATTGCCATTTTATATCAGGCCAGCCTCCATTTGGTTTAACACATCACCTCTGATAACAGCCAGGACCAACATTGTGAGCAAGGCTTTAAGGAATAGTGTGTGCCCAACGAAAGTGCTCCTTTGGCTGGAATTTTGCTTACAGCCTGAAGCAGGAGACTTTATAAGCAATCCAAGAACTTTATAATGTCTGAATTTAATGAAGTTAGGAATGATAAAATCCACTGAAAAACACATTCTTTTCAACCAGACTCAGCTCCTGAAATCTTAATATTTTATCAATATTAAATTATGTGATTGGTGGAAACTTCAGCTTTAAACATGCTATCTTTCTTTTTTTATTGAATGCTTTATTAATTTTGTGTAATGGGAGAAGATAAATACAAGCTGCAGTATAACTTCTCTATAATCACTGTTACACTCTCCTAGCAGATTCCTCTTATTCATGTATTAATTAAATAAAACAGCCTTACTGGCAGAGAAATATGAAAGGAGAAGGATCACCAGGGACCACAGATACAATGAAAACAGCTAATCAGTGCTAATTAGTTCCAGTAATGGCAGATGGTTTATGGTATGGATAGACTTCCACTATGACCAGTTCTGAATGCAATTTTCTTCACTTTGGCCCTCATTCTCATAATCTAAGGATGGAGAGATGGCATCTGTGAACCAACTATCCTCAGAATCACTTGCCTCAGTGGGATAGAAATGAGGAGATTCTGTTCCAGTGCTAGGTTAGAAAGCTGCGCACACTGCTGAAGAGCTCCTGCCTCAAATATGCTGACAGCGTTGTTGTCAAGAAACAAGTGTTTCAGGTCCTGTAGTCCTTGGAAGTCTTGCACCGTCACTCTCTGAATCAGGTTATTGCTGCAGTCAAGTTTCTGCAGTCTGCCTGGCAGCCTGAGCGGCAGAGCCTGGAGCTGGTTCTTAGAGAGCTCCAGTGTTGTTAAGTTAGGAAGGAACTGGGCACCATCTACTGATGTCAGTTGATTTTCTGAAAGGAAGAACTCAGACAAGCTTTCTAGATGTTTCATATCTCGAAGTCTTACTGTTTTGAGTTGATTTTTCTCTAGTTTTAGTGACAGCAAGGACTTGGGTAGATCAAGGGGCACTTTTGCCAGAAAGTTTCCACTTAAACTGAGAAACTGTAGATTTTCAAAAGATGCAAAGAAGCTGGCTGGGAGAGAGTTCAGTTTATTGTCAGCCATGCTCAGGTATTTCAGCCTTGGAAGCTGAAGTGGTGCAGACACAGATTCCATATTGTTGCCATCCAGAATGAGACTCTGTAAATTGCAAAGGGAAGAAAATGCACTCGAAGGCAGACTTGCAATCAAATTGTTCCTGATATCAAGCACTCTTAGTTTTACCAAACCTTCAAAATCAGTCGCATGCAAAGTGTTGATGGAATTATCGGCGAGTTTTAAAATTTCAAGGCCAGATGGGAGGAAGATGGGTATTTGTTTTAGCTGATTTTTGTAGAGTTCCAGGGACTTCAAGGTGCTCAGAGTTTTAAAAGTGTTGTTTTCTATTGATTCTGTGCCACTGCATGACAGGACTAGCTCTTCAAGGGCCGACATTCTTCTGAAGTCAGTAATCTTAAAGAGATAAAAGGTAAAATTAATTCATGTGACAGTATGCAGTATTTATAAGACGCGTCACAGATTACTTGTTCTGGATGCTCTGACCATTGCTACCATGTGTTCTTACAGAATAAGGAATGAAGAGAAATGGAGCAGTAACAAAAGAGGTGTCTCTATAGGTACCTTCAGTTTGCCTGTATTTACTTACGTTTCTAGAATTATGTTAAGTCCAGATTGTGTCTGGTTTTGAGTGAAGACACAGGTTTGAAGAAGGAGTATTCCTTTTATTTCTGTCTGGCATGAAGGCTACGTAAAATAGATAGCTAATGTCACCAGGGGCAGAAATCCTTGCAGTGAGTAGGTGAATGTTATATATGCAGGTTTTGTGTTTATCGTACAGCCATTTCTATACATCGTTACTGCAGCATTACTTCCCCAGGTATATGGCCATCTCCTCTCCTCCTTACTATGAACTTTTGGCAGGAAACTAAACCTGTATTTCTTCATCCTCTACACTCTCTCTTCTTTAAAGTGTAAACCTCACCATATTGAGATGACCAATCCAAAAGTATGAGATCAGTTTGGTCTGAAAATCATGTGTGTGGAACAAATCGCTTTTACAACGATTTAGTTTTTTGTTATTTTGTAATAAACAGATGCTTTTGAGTGTTAAATGAAACTTAGATGTTGAGTGTGACTGTTATATATGGGGTATACTAATTGTTTCTGTTTATTTTCTTCTGTTCTGTTGGAACCTGCTTGCTTATCAAGCATGCCATCTTGTGTCTCAGGTTAATAAATGAATGTAACTGGCAGTTACTCTAAGCCAAGAAATGAGGAAGGATGGAATGAGAGTGAATCTGGGAGTTGTCAGAACACATGGGTTACTTACACAGCACTTCTTTGAAAGATGCTGCCCATTGGCCTACATGCTTGTTTTCTAAAAATTCGTTTATAGGGGAATCACAGAAATCTCAGAGCAAGATGATTAGGTATTCTGCATAGAAGAGGCAGGAATGCGTGTTCTTCTATTTTCCCTTTAGGTGTCTGGTAAGCATCATCAGTACTTACCAGCAGCAAATGCTAAACTAACGTTATAGTCTGCATGCTGTTTCCCTTGAGCTCATTAGCTGCCAGCATGTTTTAGTCTCATTGAGCAACACTACAAAGCTTGTGTAATCCCAGTGACAAATGTACAAGGAGGACAATATAAATCATTTTGCAGTTTATGTTCTGCATAGTAGTTTTGTTCTATGATCCTGATTGTACACATTTGACTGTCATATGTGTGTATCTTTAATCAGCTTAGGAAGGTGACATAAAAGATTCCTTCCTGCTTCATTAATGCAATTTTTATGTTTCTGAGTTGTATCTCTTTAGCTTATCCACAGACTCCTCATTTTAATTTCTGTTAAAATTAGAGCCTGTATAGCTATGAAAAACAAATCAAATTTCATTCTGCTTTGATATTCTCAGTTGTCTTTTACTTCGTCTTGCAAAGTCATTCCTGAACACTGCAATATTTGATGTAGTTAGCAGAAAATTACAGGTATGGAACCTCTATTGATTGAGGTTTCTCCATCAGTTATGCTTGATTTCAATGAGGGAATTTACTTCCACTGGGGAAAAAAAAAATCTCAGGAGTAAATGGAGAAAGCTGGCCATTGTCTGCTTTTCTGTAATTGCAGTTTAGAGATACATGTATATTCATCAATTTTCTAAATAACAGTTGTAGAATTGTATGCCCTGTTTTGGTCATGATTAGGAGGCCAATCTTGCAAAGGTTTGTCACAAGAAGCCCCATAGAAATGAACTTCATTGCTCAAAGGCAGAAAGGAATAGTCACATGTAAGTGATAAAACAGTACTAAGGAAATTAAAACAAATGTAAATCTTTATAAATTAAACACATTTTCTCTTGTAAGCTCAAAAGGAATATTTCCTGTTTTCCCTGAGTTGATTGCTGTATGTTTCTAAGAGGCTTAATTTTGTCTCATTAAGTGGCAGAGAGTTATGTGAAGGTCCATGTACAGACATACAAATGTGTTGAAGAATCTTAGGCTTCTTAATGTGGGTTGCTTTAGTTTCTATTTCCCACCTATTTGGTAGGCTTCATCAGGCTTTGTGAACTGGGGTTTGTTTTAAGCAGTTCCTTAAAACAGCTGCTTATTGTGTAGGCCAAAGAAGCAACTTTCTTTTAACAGATAAAAAACGTGTATTAATATAGCTAGAAGTAAACTAAAAGTGAGAGCAAAAAGTTTATAGTTGTTCTTCAAATGAAGGATTTGGAAATTGTTGAAAAAGATACTAAAAGCAGTCCAGTTTTGTTACTACAAGCTCTGTTTGTAACAACCCCTAATTTGTAAAAATACCAAAAGCAAAAAACCCAACTAGTCCTGTAATGGTGACCATCCCTGTCAAGAAGAAGTACAAAATTGATGTGAATAAAACAGATTTGCTTTTTTCTTCCTTTTCTTCAAAACATACTATATTTAGCATATAAGCTTATTTTCAATTTCTTTACTTTTAATATTAACCATCGTAAAGTCCAGAAGTAATTAGTGCTCGGTTTGAGAGAATATTTGCTTATTCTTCTGAGGCTACTAGTTTCCAAACCATATTTATTAGATGTGAATAATCACATATAAGAGCCTGATGGAAATCACCTGTGAAAAGTCTAGGCTTAGATTCAACTTCTTTTTGAAAATGTTTTCTTTTTTCTAAGATTGCAAGTGAAGCAATTAAAAAGAAAGGAAGAACAAAACAATCAAACATACACACACATACACACAAAAGAAACACCCAAAGGGGAAAAAATTCCAAAGAACCATTGAGTTCCCTAGCACTTGTAGATATATAGTTTACAAGCAGAAATCAAAACCTGTTTCTACAAACACTATTATGTATGCCAAATGGAATTGTTCATCTGTGTTAAATTAAGCATATGTATTTACAATGCCGGGAAATCAAAAGCATGATTTGTCAGAGAAGACTGAAAAAAATCTATTCACAAACCTCATTTAATCTTAAGTAAAGAATTTACATAATTACAGGCAAATAGCATAAAAGGGCTTATTTTCTTTCAGAGTAAAGCTCATAGTAGGAGTAAGACACACTGATTGCTCAGTGAAATTAAAGTGAAAAATTCTTTCCTTAGATGGTGTTATGCACCATTTGTTGGCCCTGAACAGTCACAAAACATTTATTCTACTGCTCTATTCACTTATAACCAATGTTAGAATGCTTTATAACAAATACCTGCCTTTTTCTCTAGCCAGAACCTAAGGCTGCTTTACTAGTAGAGTTACTGAGGTTGGACAAGACCTCCAAGATCATCTAGTCCAACTGTCTACCCACCACCAATATTTCCCCACTAAACTGTGTCCCTTAGTACAGTATCTTATCCAGGGATGGTGACTCCACCACCTTCTTGAGCAGACCATTCCAGTGCCTGACCACTCTTTCAGAGAAGAAACTTTTCCTGATATTCAACCTGAATCTCTCCTTGTGCAACTTCAAGCCTTTCCCTCTGATCCTGTCGCTGTTTACACAGGAGAAAAGGGCTGACCCCCACCTTGCACAACCTCTTTTCAGGTAGTTGTAGAGCGCAGTAATGTCTCCTGTAAGCCTCCTCCAGATTAAACAATCCCAGTTCCCCCATAAGACTTGGGCTCCAGATCCCTCACAAGCTTTGTTGCCCTTCTCTGGGCAGACACAGAAGGTATTTCCTGTAGTGAGAGGCCCAAAACTGAACACAGTACTTGAGTTGTGAGTACAGGGTAACTTAGGAATAGCTGACAGGTATGGACAAATAGACTAGGAAAAGAAAAATAACTCATCTTCATTATTTTTCAATAAATAAATAAATAAAGACAACAATTATTTTATACAGAAGATCTATTTCCTCATAAGAATTCATTAAATAGTTCATTAGTTTTACACATTTGCACATAGCACATTGATATAGCTATATCATATGAATAGACTTTGACTCGTGTAGGTACGTTAACTACAATAAGAAAATCATGGACAACAGTAACAGCTAAAAGAAAAGCAAACTATTCCAATGAGTTAAACTGTGAAATGATTCAGGCTGTTTCTGAGTGGGCATCAGGTATCCAAACTGTTGCCTTAGGCTGCCTTTTAGCCCATTTTGCTCAGTCCTGAGAACAAAATCAACGATGCAGTTAAGGATGCATTCTTTGTAAGAGAACAAGTATACTTACAAGTAGAAGTATTTCTCCCAAAATGTGCATTTCTTACTATTGGTAATAAAGTGACGCGTAAGAAATATGCATAATAGGGCAAGTATACAATACAGGTGGTTATATTTCCCTTGTGTCTACCTATAGAAGTTATATTTATTAAATATATTTTAGGATGGAAAAGAGAAAAGTACAGTTCCCACGTCCAGCGCAGATGGATAACGTGCACTGATAATGACTTTAATAATACGATTCAGCAATGCCTCAATTAGAAAAAAACAGTTGTTTTTATGGCTCTAGGTAGACCTAGTATTGCTTTTATCAACTCACACTGCCTTGGTCTCTAACAGTGCACAATCAAACCTTAATTACTAACTCCCGCTGTAATTTCTAATAGCATTTTTATCTGAAACTTGCTACTCAGGAGGGGAAAAAAAATCAATTTCATTCTAGCTATGTAAAACCTTTCCATTTGCTGTGGAAAAGTATTACATTGCATCAAAAGCAGCAAAAGCTTTCAACAAGTTAAAAAATAACTCTTGAAGTCAGTGGTTATTTGATCCTTTAAAAACAAGTTAATGTTTGGCTCCTTGTGTGAGTGACTGTTTCTTGAGCTGCATATGAAAAAGAACATGGGTAGATATTTACATATATTTCACAAGTGGTTAAAACCAAAAACAAATCTATCACCATTTTACCAGCTTTTAGAACCTGGAATAAGATTCTCCTTTCCCTTCTAAGTCCACCACCTGAGAAAAATGACTTTCAGATACAGCACATCGTATGTAGTATTTCCACTGGATTTTTCCTACCTGGAGTTGCTTAATTTTGCTGTGGCTGATGTAGAGCCTCCTAGTAGTGAAAGGAATCTCTCTGGGGATCTCTGTAGCTCTGTAGCATTGCACTGACTGAGCATGGTCACAGCTGCATCTTCTTGGGCAAGCAGTACTCAGACTACTGTGAGAAGAAAACAAAAAGACTAAAAGGTAGGATAAATGCATCTTCCAAAACAGAAGGTCTGAAATTGTCTCAGCAACATATAATGTGAATTAAGCACCAAAGCCCTTTTTATAGCATGAAATCTGATAAAAGGATATTATGACTGTGTATTTTATCCCAGTGAAAAAACAGCAAAAACAATACCGTAATTTGCCTGGGTTAAAATGTTGGCAGGCATTACAAAGAGTGAGAAACTAAAACAGTGATAAGGTGTCTTTACATTTGCAGGTATGTGAAATTAGTGTTATTTATTACCTGACATATAATCTGCAAACATCCATATTATCTCCACTTTCCTAGTTTTGTTAAATGTGCCACCACAGAATTAGTGGGGAAAAGATAAAGAGCTGTTTTATAGTGGGGCTGTAAAACCTTTGTATCTTCTGTGACCCAGCATTAGAAACTGTAAAAAATAACTACAACCAACACTGAAGCTTTTTTCCTCCTCTCCATGCACTGTTAAGACAAAAAACGAAACAAAACAAAACAACCAACCTACCAAAAAATAAAAAAATAAAAAAAAACCCAGGCAGCTGTTATTTTAAAACTAAAACATTCTATCAGCTTTCTGCATATTTGCCATACAGCTGAGTGCTGTTGATTGGTATACATTTTCTTAAGATTGTATAAAATCTAAGTTTCCTGTGTTGTTAATTAAAGTTTAATTGCTGTTGTATTTGAAAATAACACATGTGAAACAGTTGAAAGCATTTAGTGTGAATCAAGCAGTGGACAGTAAGACTCATGCATCCCATGGCAGATGGAAAACACTGAGGTTCTCCTCGTGGTTTTTTCTCTACTCTGAGAGCTTTTTTATCTATCTATTAGCTGTGCCAGCCAGAGATGTACAGTTTGGAAAGGCAACATTTTGGCATCTGATACTTTCAGGAATCTTCAATGCATTTTTGTTTCTTTTTCTTATTATTAATCAATTTATAACATACAAAGAAAGTGCACTTAGGAAACACGATCCTCTCTCATCACAGTGCTTTGTATTGTTATCTGTTTCCTATCATCCTCTCCATATTTTCAGAAGTAGCTAATCCTACTCCTTGAATTCAGAACGAGGGTGGTCATTTTTCCAACAGAAAATGATGTCAAGTTGATTTGACAAATGGGTAACTGAACTGGGGATAGACTTGTATAGGAATGCCTATTTGATGCAGTTGGTTTTATTCTGGACAATTGCCATATTCCCTACTACAGATCTTTCTGTCTCCTTTATCCCGTATGCTGCAAGTACAGAACTTCAACCTAGCATCTGCAAAACCAAGTAGCAAGAGCAGAAAACCCATTCCTAAAGCAACATGTTGAACTGGCAAGTTTAACAGTTTGTGGAGAAAAATCCTTCCTAACTTACGCCATCTTGATCAGCTGCAAAAAGTGAGTGGGTGAGCAGGACTTGCAATAGTTTTTTAAAGCAAGCATTTTAACATATCTCAATATGTTTGATAGCTGTTTTTGTTCTAAAAGAGACAAAGTACCCAGACAGAATTTAAAACCTTTCTGCATTCTGTCAACTACTTGTGGTATATTTTAGCATGCCCTAGAACAGACTTTGCTCCTGTTTTGTCTGTTGACTTGAGTCTAAGTAGAGGTCACTGAGACAGTAATGTTTGGAATCTTACAGAGATATTTGTGTTCCTCAGAAACGTCATCGAAAAGTAAGTCAGATCAAACTGTATTCTTTACAGTTTAGAGTACTGCAGAGTCAATCTGAAAATGTTTTTAAATAAGAACGATATACTGCATTCTTCGGTATTCTGTATATTTGAAGTAACTCAACTGGTGCCGGAATTTGCAGCTGTAGTTACAAGGTAGCACCACAGGACGGTGCCATACTGTTGGCTTTGCACATTTTTGAGCAGTAGCTGTATTCTTGGTCTTATTTTTTCAAAATAACTGAAGGAACATTCATTGATTTTCTACCTTAGATATGTGATATTAACAACAATGATTTAAACAGGAATAATATTAGAGATCCATTAATTTTTGAAACGTCTGCTTTGAGCAGCTTGGTATTTTAAAGGGAGAGCTATGAAAGATGAACCTATTCCATTTGCCTTGTGCAAATGCTGACACAAGTCCAGCAGAACCAATGCCTTTGCTTTTGCACAAAACTATGTGCTGTGTTTTTTTATTGATTCTGAACAACCTGCTGGTAAGAGAACTGGTGAGAGTCACATGATAGTGTGAGTGAAAGCCTAACAGGAATATGTGAACTACACATGGGGAAGCAAAGCTCACTCAGTTAGCATGGTCTTTGTCTTTAGAAAGGAGATACTGCAAGAAAAGACTGGATTGTGAGCTGCATGGGTAGCAGCTGGGTCACTGAGGGATGCCATACACAAGTAGTTTGGCAGCTGGGAGCTGCTGAGCGGTGGCGTATGCTTGAAAGAATCCTTGGCATATTTAGCTGCCATATGCTATCAAGTGCCTCCTATGGAGTACATGTGAATTTATAAGTATTTTTTACTGGATCTTTTTAACTTCTATTTAGAATAGTTTTTCATAGATACAACAAATGGTGTTTGTCTACCACAAAGATTACCTCCAATCAATCTCTTCTTTCTAGCCTGGATAGACCTGCTAAGGGAAACAATCATAACACTGTTTTTAAAAACATTGTGTTTCCCTTAATCATGTGTTGAATTAATTTCAACCGCTTTTCAGAAATGTTTCTTAAACAAAGAGCCTCAGAGCATTACACTGAATTAAGAATGTCAACCAGATGCATTCGAGGGAATTTAATTATATCTAATAAATATGAAGATTATAAATGTATCAGCAGTAATTTTGTGTTTTATTCATACAAAATAAATCTGCTAGTAGAGTTTCACAAAGACAATGGGAGGCTTGTCTGAAAATGATGTCTCAGTCTTCTCTGTAAGCCAAGAACTTTGTGGAAATATATTATCTGCTTTTATTGTATGTGGAGAATGTACTTTCTAACTCCAGGCAAGTTCATCTTCATACACTGGGAATAGCTGCTGAATGTCTTAAAGAAGGTTTTTCCTCCACAGAGTAAGTAGGTAGCTGGCTACACAGAAGAGATGAAAGTGATAGCCCCCTTTGAATTTCACACATTTCACCTGTCTGTGGCAACTGTGCATTCCCGAGGAACTAGCACAGTAAAGCCTACTGAAAAGAAACAAAACTCTGTTAAACAAGAATCCACATATCAAAGAGTTTTAGACCCTGCCAGTTTTATGATAGTGCTGAGGAATGCCATCCAAGATGAAATGTGACTGAGGCAGACACCTGGAGGAGATCAGTTTAAATAATGTCATACACATGAACAAAAGCACAGGTTGGTATGACGAAAGCTTTTTAGATTTTGTTGTTTTTATCAATAATGACTGAAAAATAATCAAGTCAGTCCCAAATGGAACGAAGAGTGGAGGATAAAGAGGGCAGATAAAATGGTTGAATTTATTCTCAACCTAGAATTTGGACACACCAGTCTTTGGTATAGATCTTTAGTTACCTTATTTGAGACTGTGCCTAAAAATAAGGTGGCAGGGATGGATCATGCAACCAATACTGTGACCACAGATTATATTTTCCAAGAGCTTTGCTCATACAAAACTGACTCAGATCAGTTGTTAACAATTGTAATCTGCGAGGGCATTTCAGAGGACCTGTAAGAGGTGAGTTAGCACAGGTTTTTGCAGTTCCTGTTGCTATCTTTGACCATTAAGAAGAGTCTGCTAGAAACTGCTCACCAAACAGGATAAGAACGGAGCTTAAATTACATAAAAATCATCTGCTTCTGAAACTGTGAGGCATGGAGGAGTCTGAAACAGCAGTTTCCCAAATTATACCCACCACATGCACAAAAAGATGGTTTCATTCTGCCATGCTACAAGAGCCAAATATTTTTAGCACATGCTTTACTGATTAAAAATAAATAAATAAATAAAATCATAATGAGATTAAGTGGATATGTAGAAATAAACGTGGGAAGAAGACTGCATTAAGAGCAGTAAAAAAGAAAAAAATGATCCAAACAACTTGAAGAAGTTGCCTTGTGTAAAGAGATCACTAAGGAATGAACGCTCACTCAGGATAGGGGTGAACAATTCATTGCTCCCATGGAGTCTCTGTGCTGACTGTAAAAGACAGCCTCCCTGAGCCTGCAAAGAAGGAATAATCTATAATATAAGCATATAAAAGGTTTCAGTTTGTTAGCAGAAATTTTCCGTAATGACAACTAAAAATCTGAGGTGGGAGCAGATAACTTCCTCCTCTTCAGCATACTTTCGGAAAGTGTGTTTCAATAATCTACAGCTCCATTTTAGTACATGAAATACTTGCTTCATCTCAAAATTTCTCCCATACTTCAGTACTGCAAAACATTCTGTGTTTCCCTTTTGCTGCCTCTGTCTGTGGCTGTACACCCAGCCGGACAATGAAACCACTCATCCAGACAAAAGATGGCCTTGACATGTGCACATGGCATGCACAGCTGGGCAGCTGCAATTACGAGGTTCACAGGTGAGCTGACCCTCATGTGCAAACACACGTGTTTACATTGTAAATTCTTTGTTAAGGAGATAGGTCTAATTCAGGCTTTGTAGTGTATCACACACAACCATTTCCCAGTCTTGGCATGGGTACCAGGTATCAAATATACAGCAAGGAAGATGTTAACAAGAGTATTTTTTTTTTTTTCCTTTTGATTAGGGTATTATATTGTTCTGTTTTGTATGAAGATGTGTCTTCCCCACAGTTCAGCTCATTTACTCTTTTAGCACAAAGTAATTCTCCAGGTAGTTAATTAGGTACTCTAGTGATTAGTCAAAATATATGTTTAAGTTCATAAAAACGGTATATACTCAAAGGTATGTAACAGTGGAGAAGCACAGCTGCTTCGTATTCTCTAACTATAATGATAGATATGTGCATAAATAATATGTAAAGAAAATAGGAGTGGTCAAATGAGCAGACTTCTCTGTCAGATGACTCCTTTTGACATTAAAAATATTCAGTTATTTTTTTCTTGAGATAATTTTCTGCAACTGTTTGTTTCTTAGAAGTGTCCCTTGGGTATAGCAGCCTTTGTCCACACATCACAGATTCCACTAGATCAGTTTACTCCAACTGCCTCTCTTTTTGAATATTCTTTAATTATTTGTTGATGTTATCAGGGTGGAATACACTACAGCTTACTTAAAATCACTTTAGGCTAATTGAAGACCAAAACTATTAAGCTTTGTTAGGTTTGATTGTATACTGACTGCACTGCTTTGGGCAGGCATTTCAAGTAGCTGGAATTGATCAGAATTTTCTAGGGCTCTTCTAAGTAGAGTTTTGAGATAATTAGATTGTTCTTGTGTACACCCCTATGCCAGTGATATCTACTTTTAATTTCAATGCAACTAATTATTTTAATTAATAATAACTACTGTTAACTTTTTTACCTAGTATTTCTGGTGAGGAAATGCTACATTTACTATGATTTCAAGTCACAACTGCAGATTTTCTTAATAATATATAGTATTCTTTCTCGTTTGTACTTAGTCCAGCAAGTATTAGATAGGTATTATCCTGCAGGGAGGTTTCTAAAGAAACTGTATTTGAGAAGCTAATCTTTGAGTGGAAGAAGCAGAGACAAACCCTTGTTTGACTTGTGAAATGTAAGAACTTGCAAAACAATGGTAACATTGATGAGGAATGGAAGTTAAATTAATGACCACAAAACTCTGATACCATTGTAGATAAATACAATTTAAGATAGGACCAACCCCTAAGATGAGAAGAAAGGACTCTCTTAAAAAAAAAAAAAAAAAAAAAAAAGGGAAGGAATTATTAAAAAAAAAAAACCTAAA
>VXAB01003756.1:375129-442076 GCA_013399175.1 Odontophorus gujanensis | reverse complement strand
CTACTCTCTAAAAAAAAAAAAAAAAAAAAAAAAAGAAGGTATGTGATTATTTAAAAAAGACAGCCTTACATAAATCACATCAAATACATTTTTTGAAGGTAGTGTTTGGTACATTATATAGTAACTATGGGACATTTCCTTCTCAAGGAAGGAAATGCCATTTAAGCACATGATTGAGATACATTAGCAGAAAATTGTAATGCTTAGCTGTAAGTTAGATTACTGTTTCTTTAGAAAAAAAAGAAAAAATATATATAACTCTGTGTTTCACCAGTGTAATACCTGCCAGAATAAAAATCAAAGTAAGCAAATAAAACTGATAATCCTGAAACAAATTTATTGTTCAACAGAACTACTTTAAACAATAATGTTATTTTAGCTTTGGATACAGAAAATACTTTGATTCCCCCATCAAACCTTGCTGGTATAATGGCTGTGGTAAACAAACAAGCTTGAACAATTGCTCTGCTGAACTTGGCTCATTTAGAAGCATTTGTGCAACTGTTGAACTTATACCCTTTGCTCAGACACTATCAGGATGCCCCGCTTTACCGAGCCAGATTTCTTTCTGTGGGCCCATATTAAAATATTTGAAGCTTTTGTATCCATTGTGGAAGGCTTTAGCAGTAAAACTGTTATGTTTCCAGGTTGTTACTACCTGCTTCAAATTACAGTGCAGACAATCTGAACAGTAAAGGGCAAAAGAAGAGGTTTGTAATAACAATCTGTAAGATTCTTGTCAAGTCTGTGATATCAGCTCCCAGAGGAGACATGAAACTACTGCTATTGGTGGAGTTTGCTTTTACCCTTCTCTCCTGAAAGGGCAAACTGATGGCAGTGCAATCGTTTCCTGCTTTAACAGCTCTCTTCACATTCCAGGTGAGTGGCCTAACCACTGAGCTGCAAATTGTCTCTCTCTGTCCCAATTACTTATTTATGTGAATCAGAGCCATGAGAGAAACTCGCAGCAGGACACCTTGCAGCCCAGGGGCAGGGCATGCAGGTGCCATCTTCTTGCTGTTTGCTGCTGGTGGGGGCAGTCCTACTGCTGTGCTATCTCCAGTGCCCTATGCTCCCTGAGCTGTGCTGGCACACATAGTGTTCGTGAGTACAGCAGTAAAGAAAGAATTCCTTTTCCTCCTCCCAAAGGACTAAGGGAACGATGATCTTAGACACCTTTTTCAACCTAAATGATTCTATGAATCTACATTTAGCCTAGAGAAAAAAATAGCATGGAGAAGACCTTATTGTCCTCTTCAACTACTTCAAAAGTGGTTGAAATGAGATGGAATTACACTCTTCTTCCAAGCAGCAAGTGACAGGACAATAGGAAAGGGCCTTAAATTGCACCAGGAGAGGTTTAGTTTGGATATTAGGAAAAAATTCTTCACTGAGAGGGTTGTGGAATTTTGTGAAACATTGGAACAGGCTGCTAGGACAAGAAATGAATCACCATCCCTGGTGGTACTTAAAGACACGTAGATTTTGTGCTTAGGGATGTGTTTTTGTCCTAAGTGTGGTAGTGCTATTTCTTAATGGTTGTACTTGATGACTGCCCACCCATACCCACAAGTCCCTTCTGGCAGCGCTGTGCCTTATATCCACTAGCCTGTACTGGTAGTGGGGGTTGCCACCACCCAGGGGCAAAATCTTGCTAGTGGATTTTCTGAACCTCGTGGGTTTCCTGTGCCCACTGCTTGAAGCTGCCTAGGTCTGTGGTTGGCATCCTGTCCCGTGGTGTGTGCACGCACCGCACGGCTTGCTGTCATTGCAAACTTGTGGATGCTGCACTCGATCTGCCAGCTCTGCTCCGCTCCCTTGTCCTTGAGGGCAGTTTCCCGGGTGGTTTTGTTCACTAACTCCATGAAGAGCTGGATGCTAGCTTTCCTAAAAGTTAAGAAATAGAAAACGCTGCATATTAATAATTTTCAGTAGAAAAAAAAATGTAGGTTGCACCGGAGGCAGCTGCCACGTTGAAGTGCACCTCCCGCCCCATTTCCACCAGCACATGTGATCGGGCTTCCAACCNGGCGGCGGAGGGGTGGGCGGCGCGGCCTCGGCGCCGGGCGGCGGGGTGTCCATGTTCCGCTGGCTGGAGGTACTGGAGAAGGAGTTCGACAAGGCCTTCGTGGACGTGGACCTGCTGCTGGGCGAGATCGACCCCGACCAGGCCGACATCACCTACGAGGGGAGGCAGAAGATGACCAGCCTGAGCTCCTGCTTCGCGCAGCTTTGCCACAAAGCGCAGACCGTGTCCCAGATCAACCACAAGCTGGAGGTGAGGGCGGGGTGCCGAGGGGCCACCGAGGGGGGGGGGTCCGACCCCGGCAGGATGAGGCCTGCTGCGGGGAGCAGCCGGACCGCCCGGCGCTCAGGCCCCGAGCTGTGTCTGTCCGCCGGCAGTTAGAATGCTACTCCTGTCTGCAAGCAAATGGAGCACAAAAATGGATCGGGGGCAGGCTTGACAGGTCATCTTGTCCCCTATTCCTACTCCTAGGCAGATCAAACAGTCCCCTGCTGAACTCGATTTCGTTGAACTCTTCACAAACTGCGATATCTGCATTATGAGAATAACTGATGTTACTGCTGGAAAGATTTCTCTGTGTCTAAACCAGCATTTCAGTAAGAGTGGGAAGGGAAGAAGCGCCTGCTGGAGCTGAGTTGGCTGGTGCTGACGTTACTCAAGAGGTAGGGCGATGGGTCCTGTGGTTTGTGCAACAGCTGGAGTGCTCCAGAGGGACAGTGTGGGGAATTTTTTTTTATGTATACCTGCAGTCCAACTTGGGGCTTCTGTTTGTAGTGTATTTGGATGTCATTTGACCTATCCTTAAAGAGTGTGGAGGTTAGCTGCCCTCTTGTCTTTCTCTGACAAGACTGGTCTTAGTGCTGCAGGACTGCTGAGAAACTGAGAACTTCACTCAGTTATCTTTTCCCTAGGCTAGAAATCTCCAGCTTCTTCAGTATCTCTTGTGAACCATGCTTTTTAGACTTTTGTTGTTTGTTCCAGTAGCTTTGGAGTGTATGGGAACAAAGAGGAGAGCTTCTTAAAAGCCGTGTAGGTAAGTACTTTGCAAGAGCTTTAGTAGACAGGCCAGAGGTGTCAGTTTTTTCAGTCCATTGTATTTTGCTTATTGCAATGAAGGAATTGAAGAACCTTCTGACAGTAACCTGCTCTTCTGAAGGGCTTACTTGCAGTAGGAAATGGAGTAAGTAAATTGACTTTGGTTTTAACCTGGTCTTTTCCTGGTATGAAAACTTTGTTATGCAAAATAACCCAATTCTCAGTTAAGCTCTACAGGTTATTTCATGGTAGAATAAATACGTTATTAAGCAAGTTTTGCTCATTGTAGTCTATTTCACAGTGCTCACTGTAGTGATGTTTGCAGTATTCTTTGTATTTGTGTTGCTATAGACTCAAATACGCTTTAGTACACAGTTTGCATGCATGCTGTCAAGCTGTACAGCACGCTTAATTGTGTAGGCATAGTAAAATAAGATTTATGAGTTTATAATAGGCAATCAGCATTTATTGCATATTGTACAGGGCTGGTGGGTGTTGTGTGCAGACTTGTAAAACAGATGAGTTTTCTGATCACTTTAAGGGAATGAGTTAATGCTTGGTAAATATTTTCTTGAAAAGTTGTTTCATGCTTAAATATTTTGAAAGGAAATTTTAAAACTTAGACCCTGAAAGATACGTAGGTTGCTCTGAAAATAATGCCTCCTTTTTATTTCCATGGAAACTAACACAGATACAAAGAGCACAATAACGCTTTCTAATAGAGCAAATTTTCATCTACAGAACACTATTTTCAGCATGTTCACCACCATTAGCTGGGGTATTTTTGCCAGAGCCTGCATGCCAGACCTTGTAAAAATGCTCACCAGTGAAGGTGACCCACTGTTACTGCTGCTGAAATGCACCACCCACCACCTCACTGTGGTCGCATCCACTGTTTGGTCTCCATCACAGTTCAGTAAGTGTCGATGAACGTCAGTGGTTGCCATTTTTTCTGTATGGAGAAATTCACACCTTTGCTGCATCTACACTTCCGTGTCACATGCTGTTCTGTTACACTGCTCCTCTGCTGCCATCTGTCACACAGTGACAAAATGCAGTGGAATATTGGTGGAAAGATTCAACCTCTACTGCCATACCACCAACATCAGCCTCTGATGTCATGGGCCAATGTGTTAAAATAGGAGGTAATACTTTTGAAGCAGCCCTTGTACTTTGGTATCTAATTAAAATAATCAGGGGCTTGGACACCTAAATAATGACGGTCTGTGCTTGAATCTTGTTTGAGTTGAAGAGCAAAGGAGCACAGTTTGTAGCTTTAATCATATAATAGTGTGTAAGGGTGAGAACAAACTGATACTAAAAATCTAGAACTAGTGAATAAAATAACATTTTATTTTGTGAAATATTTTTACTACTGATAATAGTGTTAGGGTTTGTACCTATGTCTATAGAAGATATTTTATCTGAAATAGACCTTGAGAAGGTTACAGTATTGTCTTGACAGTTGTTAATGTTAGGATCTCATGATTATTAGAGTATAAATTTGAACTGAGAAGTGCCCTTTAAATTCTCTGAAAGATGGAGCTGCTCTGTTGAGGAGGAATGACTTGTCTTTTTGTCTAGTCAAAATTGTTGGTGTCCAAAATGAAGGACACAGTTACGTATTTTGAAAGAACTCAGTGACATTAATACCAAAGCGTAGGATGTGATCAGTGGCTTTACTCCTTTTTAACAGTGCAAGTTACGATATATTTCATGACGTTTAAAATTGGAGTTGTTTCTTTAGCAGCTCAAAGTTTTAATTGTACAGTGCTTGTGCACTTTCATTTGGAGTTTTCATTGTGTTCATGAATGTCATTATTTTATGTAAGTACAAACAGAAATTAATGATAAAAATTAGGAATATCATTCTGTTAATTGCTGATTTTGTTTTCTTGAGAAGAATTGTTTGCCGTTGTCACAGTTTAGCAGACAAGAAAAGAGAAATACAGTTCAGAATGTGCTTTATCAGCTTTGTGTGTGTTCTCAAATTGCTTTTAAGGTGCAGTTTAGTTGGTTTGGTGGATAGAAGCTCCGGCTGTAGAAGTTTTGTGGAAAAGCGTTTTGGCACAATTGGTTTATACCTACTGCCAGAGATGAATTTAGGTAAGATATTGTGTGAGGGATATTTCAGAACAGCGAAAAAAGTATTCAAGGATGACTCTAGTTTCTGCAGCAGAAAGGATATGCAGTCACTTGAGATGTTAGTTATCTTCAGTGGGACCCTGAAGGTATACAGATGCACAGTGGATGTCTGCAGGTAAATTTACTGGGGCTTTAGAGTAACAGAAGATTGTGATTATACTAATACTAATAACGTTTATGGCCCTAAATTAAACTGAAGGGAAGGAGGATTTGTTTTCTTATTTTCCTGCTGGTCACAGTGGGACAGAGTTGAATTTAGTAGCTTATCAGAGAGGAAAAAATTGTTTGGTGATGGAAGCCATTGTTCTGAGATCAGCTTGACTTGACTGATGTAGCATACAGTGCACTAAACAAGTGAAGGAATGTATGTTAATGGAGGACAGCGAGGGCCTCAGGCTGTCAGAACAAAAGGAGATGACAGCCATTTTAAAAGAGATTTTCCTTGGGCTCTATCTCTCAGCGTTACAGTCAGCAGATGCAGGCTGACAATCACTGAGTGAGATACCAGATTTCTAACTGAGAGGAGGTTCATAGGATTTATTTTTCTCATTCAGATATTATTTGAGCTGAAAAAAGTTATGTGATGCTGTCTGACACTGTTTAAATGTTCATTTCAAAGAAACAAAAATTCAGTGGAAATAAAAGTCGTAGGTTAAGGTACTGGTGAAAACTGAGCTTGACTGTGCCACTTTGATTGCCAGCCTAATTCTGTAATTTTAAATGAACAAACTGGAATGGAATGTCTGGTAGAGCACGCCCTGTGTCTTGGCAGATGGGGTAGACCAGTGTGCAGGCTGGAGTTTAGGAAAGCGTTTAAGCAGTTTTGTCACTGATGAACTGGGAGTCAGTTAAGAGATTTAGAAGTACAACTTCCTTTAAGTTGAATTTTTATTTCTTTATGTAACTTGTACTATATTAGCTAAAGCATGTGTAGTGTGTGTGGGTATTATGAAGATCCTTATTTAAAAAAAAAAAGAAAAAGCAACTCAATATTCAGAAAGCCCAACTGTAGGTGGCTTTATATATGTGGTGTTTTTTCACACGATTTGAGTCCATCTTGCAGAGTGTGCTGCAGAACTGCTTTGTTAATTATGAGTACTTTTTAACCAAGATTGGGCCACGCACCTTATTGTGAGGGTCCTTTGGTTTGTTTCTTCTCCCTTCTCTTGTTTGACTTACAACGTGAAATGCACCTACGTACAACCAAGATATTTCTTTGCCCCGTGGCAGATGTGCATTTAACACTGGGAGCACAGTTCTAATAATTTAGTAAGAAAAGAAGTTGATGTAGTTTTTCAAATGTTATTAAAATGTCCATGTTTTACTGAGGTGTCATTTCATTATTTATACTTCTACCTCTGAATCTGTTTTTCTCTTTTAGAATTTAAAACTGTTGGTACTGGATGGAATGTGGTCTGTCTGGAATGAGATGTGATACAGCTCATCTTGTATCCTAGAATTAGATTAGTTTGCAGGTGTTCAGGCTATAGAAGCACAATATTTGCCTTTTTACGTGGATGGCCTGCATTTAATTCATATTTTCCTGTGTCAGAAGTCGTGGAATTGTATATGTGTTTAATTAGCTCCCCTTAATCTCAGTCAGTGTGTAGTAAAATGCTGAACTGTTATTTTCTCTTTCTCTCATGTATTGGGAGTTGCCAAATTCTAAGCAACAGGGATATGGTATTTTAGTTTGTAACTCTTGTGTCATGAATTATGCTGCATAGCTCGTCTGGCCTCCAAAATAGTGGCAATGATTAAACTACCAATATGACTTCTGAAAACTCATTTCTATATTCTTTATAAACAATTAGAAACACGGGCAACCTGGAAGAAGTAAGAGCACTTATGAGGCAGTAGGGAATTTGATGCTGGCAGCAATGTACTGCCAGTGATTACCAAAAAGTTGTGGTTTGTGCACCTCTAAGTAAGTACAAATAGAATGCTACAGTAATATTAAAAATAAGTGGCAAAAAATGTGTGCTTAACGTCAAGGAAAAACAAAGTAATAGTATGAAATAATAATATGTTGCTGTGGTACCAGGTATTCTAATGGAAGAGATGGAAAAGATTGGGGACTGGCACAGGTAAATGGGAGATAATGCATCAATCCATGTTATTATGAAAAACAAATGTTACATTTACAAGATGTTTTTTAAAATGTTATTATGTTGTTATTTGTTTGCATTCTTTTTAACCATATGAGAAAGAGCTTTTAGTTAATTTTAAGTTAAAGTCGCATGTCCTTTTTTGATAATGAAAATAATTTCATTATCTTGAAGATAATGAAATACAAATTTTGTGATGAAATTAGTTGGAAATAATTTGAAACAGGCTGCTCATTTTTGTCATTGGCAAGTGGTAAGCTTTCTGTGCTTTTGTTGTAGTCAGGTTTTATTTTAATCATCCAGGTTTATCATTCCAAGGTGTCCAATTTACCCAGAAACATATATTTTGTACAGTGCTGTCGCTTCAGCTTTGCAAAGAGCTCAGTGAGGTGAGTGAAACTCTGCTGCGTCATGGTTTCTATTTTAAGTAAGTCCTACAAAATTCATAGAGTTGGTTCAAAAGTTTCAGCAAGTGTTGCTCAGTCCACAGGAGGGAGCAGAGAAGTCAGGGCTGAGGGAGGGATGGAATGGTCCTGCCCTTGGGGGAGCTGTAGCCTACGTGTGTGGTTCAGTGGTGAAGTGGCACAGATGAGTGTGCTCCCTGAACCTAGGATGCGAACCTGCATCCTATGTGTGTCTGCATCCACATGTGTTTGGGCACTGGGCTGCAGTGCTTGAATCTGTCAGCTTTTGAAAATTTGTTTTCTGTCCCACGGTTGTGTAATATTATGGGAACACTTAGGAATTATGATTTCACTATCAGTTTATTTTTAATCTATTTTTGCCTTTTAGTAACATTTTTCTCTTAAAAAAAAAAAAAAATGTCCACGGAGGATGTGAGCATTATTTCTTGATACTCTTATTGCTGTTATGGTGTATGTAGTGAAGCAGAGTGCAAAGAGTAGGTGCAGTGTTTGCTTCATGAACCTGATCAGTAGAAAATGTTAAATACATAAATGCAATTGTTGATAAACTTTCTGGAATCTGGTGTAAAGCAAATGAGCACATGCTGGTGACAAAATAAAAGTACCTCATTGGCTTTATCTGTCTGTGAGTGTTTGTTTGTTCCCTCAGCAGAATTCACTGACAGGGACCTTTCTTGTAATCTCAGCTATTGTGAAAGTTGCACGCACAGGGTGTTTTATTAGTAACAGGATCAATGGATCTAGTGAAATCTCACTTCCGACTCATTTGTCAGGAAAGGTTTTTTTTGTTTGTTTGCTTGTTTTTTCTAATGCAAATATTGAACACCCTTCTACATCACTAAGACCATCCATTTGGCCACCTGTGCTTCTCTCCTGTGATGTTTATGCCAGGATGTTCTTTGTCTTTCTGCCTATGCATGGTTTTGGTTGGTAGGCTGGACCGGAGTTAGGCAGCAGGGTTACCAGCTTGTATGTGACTTTACCCCTGTAATGAGTTTGTTTGAAATTCAAGCAGCGATTCAACTCAAATCAGCAGGGAAGGAAGGTGAAATAGAAAGATGCAGTCATGCAGGTAAAATGGTTGCAAATGGCTGCCTTGTGTAGGGGGCTAAAACAGAAATGATCCTGGTTTTGTCTTCCTTTTTGCTAGGCCTTCGATTAAAGGCAAATTAAAAAAGTCTTTAAAGAATATTTGTTACATTAAAGGCTTTTAATGAGTGCTTTTACCTGTTGATGATATTACTACAGTGGAAGTTTTTGTTTTTTAATGTACCTAGCTTTTCTTTGCTGCTGGAAATCTGTGTTTTCTAATGTGCTTGCAATGCCTCATCATTTGTGCAGTACTTAAAAGGTTCTTAATATGAAATTGTTACATTAGAGAGAATTCAGTTTTTTCTGTTGTTTCTATTGATTGTGGTGAGTAATGCCATTTCTTCGCACAAATAACGTTAAGACCTGTAAGCTTGGTTTCCAATTCAGGTACTCTCTGGTTTGTGTTTCCATGCCGTGTCATGCAATGGCAGAAGTCTTTTTTTTTTCATATCTGTTAAATCAAATGCAACTGTTGCTTATTCTACAAGGGTTATTAGAGTAATAGCTCAGAAAGTGAAAGGCATTTAACCAGAACTAAAACTATTACTTGTTTTCTTCTGTCAACTCTGCCCCCTTCTGCAGCTCTTTCTCTCTCAAAAGTGAGAGGTGGATCACCTCTTGTTGACATGAGACATTAGTTGCCATCGTCCCACTATCTACCATTTTGTAATCCTGAAGTCTTTGGTCTAGGAGCCCATGATATTGCCATCTTCTAATTCCTCATTCAAGCACTGCTGATGGTTAAAAATGCTAACTTGTGGTTTTAGCATGCCATCTGTCTGCTTCCTGTTGTGCTGTTCTATACACAAATGTTTCTGTACTTCCCTTTCATGTTAAATTTATTCATTGTTTCCTTCTTATATTTGCTTTATATGTTGTCCAGGGCAAGGTCCACATTTTTATTCCTGTATGTTCAAAAGATTTTTGCATATAGTTCTGAGATCTCACAGAAATAAATAATTGAATTTGAGTTAATTATTCAAACACTTTCCTTTAAAAAAAAAGTACAAGTAGCTGAGTTGTTATTTTTTTTTATTTTCTGATCAACACACAAAGAAATTACAAGGTATGGTAGAAAATAATGAGACCTCAGAGATATTTATTTTAAGATTGTCCTCTCCCTCCTAATGAAAAATGCCAGGTAAGGGCGTAAACAATGCAGTCACTGCAGGCAGTCATGGAATCACAGAATTGCAGGGGTTGGAAGGGACCTCCAGAGATCATGGAGTCCAGCCCCCTGCCACAGCAGCTCCCTAGCCCAGGTTGCACAGGTAGGCGTCCAGGCGGGTCTGGAACGTCTCCAGAGAAGGGGGCTCCACCACCTCTCTGTGCAGCCTGTGCCAGTGCTCCGTCACTGCACTGTGAAGGAGTTCCCACGCACATTTGTGTGGAACTTCTGTGCCTCAGTTTGTGACCATTTCCCCTCGTCCTACCACCACACACTGCTGAGAAGAGTCCAGCCTCATCCCTTTGCCTCCTGCTCCTTACATATTTATAGAGAATCTGATCCATGTCTGAGTCTTCTTCCCTACATTTAAAATGAGCAATTATGTTGACAGCTACATAAAGGACCATAACTTGTTAATACTTGAACAAGAAATGTGAACTGTAAAAAAATAGAAGGTCATTATGTATGTAATGTTTTGTTGAGAGGTTTGTTTTTGTTTGTTTTAATTTTTTTCAGTAGTATTTTTAAATGATCTGTGAAATAAGTATTTGTCTGTTGCTTAGTGCCATGACTTATTTTATTTCCCGTGGGAAAAAAAAGAAGTAATTTATAAATTCTTGAGTTATTTCACTTTATAGTCGGTTTCAGTTCTCCTAGATGTCAGATCCCATTGAAATACAAAACGTGCTTATAATCTGTGAGTTTTAGATTGTTTGGAAGATTAATTAAACAGTAAAGTAGTATATTTCTTTGACCAAAATCTGCAATTTACTTGAATCACAAACTTATATTTTAAAGTTTAAAGGTAGACTGATTAAATTGCTCTTTCCAAAATAGCGTGTTTTCTGGTACTTGGAGTTAGAACAAAACAAAACAAGAAATAGATGTGGATTTACGTTTAATTTTCACCAGTGAGGAGAAAAAGGTAAGAAACCAAGGAGTAGATCTTGTAAAACTGGCATTATAATCGGTGTAAATGAGTGGAACGGTCTGCGTTTGAAACAGTGAATGCAGAGGATTTACCAGGGGTGTCTGTAGTATTTATTGAGAAATTGGAGATCATACTTGAGATCGTGCTCCAAGTCTTTTCCATACCACTCAATTTATGTAGCTTCTCAGTGGTTTTGGTTAGAAGTCATTACTGTACTGATACATTTATGGATCTCTGAATATTTCAAAAAATGGATATACGTTGTCCACAGACAAAAGTATTGGAAAAAGTGAAGTATTGAAACAAATGGCCTGTTGTTCTTTAATATAGAAGAATTTTAGATTTTTTTTTTAATTGACTTTAGTAAGTTTTGGATTGTATTTTAAGGCCCAAACTCAGGCATTTTTTATTGCCATTGACACTTAATTCCAGCTTTGGAATCCAAGACTTCAGCAACTCAGAGACAGAAATGAAAATATCTCCAAGGGCACCTTGCCGACACGTGTGAGAATGAAAGGACAAAAGAGCTGTGCCACTATGGTGTCTTCTGTGTCCAGCTCTCTTCACTCTGAGCTACGGTGCTGTAAGAATGTTTCCTTGGTGGAATCGTACTGCCATGAGCTGCAGTTCAGTCCTGCTGCTAGCTGTAATTTGCCTACTGTATGCACTCACAAATGAGTTAGCAGGGAAACTGAAGTGTTATTTTGCCGTCAGTAAAATGCTGTGTAATAATTGCTGATCAGCACAGGTGTATGCCAAGTTAAATGAAGAGGATTTTGTGCCTTAGTGGAAGAGGATAAATTAGAATAAATTTCCTGCCCATGAATAAGGGCAATCACTGCAGTTTTTGATACCTTGTTTGCTGCAGATTAATTCTTCTCTGTTTGTCCTCTCCTTCAGTATCTGTAGGACTCAGAAGGGCATCTTCTGCTTTTGCATGGCATGTGACAATGGTGTTATAAAACTAATGGTTTCGTTGTTTGTCTATGCCTTTGGTGTATATTTACTATGTACATATATTCTTTTGGATTAGTGGTGGAGGACTCCAGCATCTCTTCTGGTTAAAATGGGAGTAAAACTTAACATTTTATGTATAGTATTAGAAATGTAATAATTTTGCTAGATCAAAGACTTGTAAGTTTTTGTGCTTCTGAATTAAGCTTCTTGCTTCTGCCTTGGGACCTTCTAGCAATAACAGTATATGATATTGAATAAAATTCATGTAACATTTTAGAACATATGAAAATAAGTCCCATGTAATAATTTTTGTGTCCTCAAGTTAACTTGTTGAGGATTACAGTGATGCATTTATTAACTGTTAGGGATATATACTTTGTATGGTCACATGCAAGATTGATGATGATACATCATCTTTACTGTGTTGTTTTTTTGTTGCTGTTTTTGTTTGTTTTTAGTGAAAATAATGTGCTTTCTGTCTTTGTCTAGATGTTCACATTTAGATTATTTTATACAGCTAGCTTTGTGAAAATTCTCTTGTTTGAGGCTGTGTCATGTTACCAGTAGAGGAGGAACCATGTTGGCTTCCCCAGTGTCAGTCTAGAAATAGTTTAACAACAAAAGAAGTTATTCTGTTATTAATGTGGATAGAAAATGAACAGCAAAGTAGATTTTAGAACTTAGCAAACATTGTTTTAGCGATAATCCTTAGTTATGGATTGAGGGTTTTATATAAATTTGAGGTAGCTACAGCTGCTTATGGTATTTTGGGTGTGTAAAATGACAATAACCATACTTTAGTTCTCCTAGGTTTGCGTGTCAACTAAAGTAAATATTTGAAAGTTAAAAGGAATGTCCATCTGTTCAGAAAGCATGTTCCCCCATTTCCTCTTCTGACTGAATCAGTTTAGTGTTAAAGGATGTAAGGATGTTAAACATACCACCCTTCCTTCAAACTCTGTCCATTTCTGTTCATGAATTAAAGTTTCTGTTCTGTGTTTACTGCTTGGTGACTTCTAAATGCTCCTAACCATGAAGGTAAATGGTCTTCTGTGGGCGAGTGTCTGTTACTTTTGCCCCCAGCTGGCTTCTCAGCAAGTGCTAGAGTGGTCACCTGTGACCTGCTGTGTGCACAGTACATTTGTAGATACATTGAGATGTGTGTTGGAGATATATGACATTTTGCCTTCAACAGTCTCGTTGGAGAGCAGGTCTCAATGAAAGATCTCAATGAAAGGATTGGTGCAGTTGCTTGTGCAGGTTGAAACACAGTCTTTGTAGGGGCTGATGTTGTCCTTTTGTACAGAACCCCGACCTCATGCAGTGAGCAGTGGTCTCAGAATGAGTATCTGCATCAATGATTCTTGTTTGTGTCCCTTGCTTTATCTTCTGTCTCCAGCTCCTCTCCTATTTTACTGAGCATCTTCCAAAAGGTGAATGTGGAATTGCTGGTTTTCCAGTGGGCTTTCGTTTATAACATAAATTGAGGGAAGTGAGGATTAAAAACATGTGCTAGCAAGAGTTATATTGAAGGCCTGTCATTCCAGTATCAGAAATAATGTAGATGTGTAAAGTTGATCTGCAGAATTAGGTGAGCTGGCCAAGCTGAGGGAGGCAGAACTTCCTTGAAGTTATGTAAAGTTTTATCAGATAGACTACTGTGTAGAAGTAGACTGCAGAATTTGAAAGGAGCTTTCTGTATTTCCTTTTGGGTGTGACTCTTGTATCTGCCTTTGTTCCTGGAATAGGTTTATGACCTCCTATAATGTGTTAGTAGATTATTTCTTCCAGGTACACTAATACCATTTCCTATTTTACTTTCTTTATTAAAACAGCAGGGTATGACTTCAAATCCTAGAAATATGCAGAAATCCTTTCTGTTTGTCCATGCATTTTGAATTAGATTGCATTAGCCTGTGTAATTTTATATTTATATAATTGAATGTAATAAAAGTTATGTTAGCTGTTTGTATCTATGTGGAAGGAATGTCTTTAAATAAATTTATAGATAAGAATGTCATTATACATTACATAGGAAAAAAAAAAGTAATATTTGATATATATTGTGTGAAACTGTAACTTAGTCATACTGTGCCTTTATTATTGAGGTGTTGGTTGTCGTAGAATCACAGGATGGCTTGGGTTGGAAGGTACCTCAAAGATCATCTAATTCCAACCTTCCTGCCACCAGGAAAGTGGAGTAAAAGGGGACAGTCCCCACTGTCTCCCTGCTGGCCACATCTCTTTTGATTCACCCCAGGTTATCTGCTGTTTTATCATCACCTCTTATGCTGGTGACGTCCTTTTGCTGCTGTCATTCAGGTGTGTGTTTGCTTTTGCGTGTGGTGGTAGATACTGCATAGCAGAGAGACTTCAGACCTAGCTGGTAATTGCAGAGAACAATAAGATTTCATAAGTAATCCATTTCTGATATGGGCTTATAGTATTTCAGATATTATCTCAGTGTAGGAGGCAGTTTCTGCTTCAGATTTCTGTGAAGATTTACAAATTATTCGTTGTCATTCCAAAGGTTATAAAGTGAAAGTGTGTGCAGTCTGTTTCTTCAACACAGAACTAAATGCTAACCTGATCTGTAGGGACTCCGTGGAAGTAGTCAGAGTGCTTTTTTACCGTTCTGGGGATTTCACTCGGAAGTCAGCAGAGCTCACTGACAGAGCTTCTCCCACCCCTCCTGTTCCCAAGGCGCTGGGTGAGGCACAGTAGCCAGGGACATTGTTCTTGACAGCGGTAAGCTGGAGGTTGGCTTGACCTGTCTCATCAAATTGCACTGTGATTGTGATGCTCGGAATCACCTCTGAAGAGCCTACTTATGTCTGATAATTATGCTGGAAGCTGAAGGGGGCTGTCCAGCTAAATTAGGTACCTCAAGTTAGACCCAGCAAGTACTGCTTTTTAAGACCGATACAGAGCTTTTAAAGCAGTGACGTATGTAATTGAATGGGATGAGTATTGACTTGCAATTTAGTATTTAGTGTGAATTTGAACATCAGGATACTGTTATTAAATATCTAAAAAACTTTGCATTAATGTGAGATTATTTTTTTTTAAGAATCTGTGACTTTTCCATTCTACTTTTAAGTTTCAAATTCTTGTAAGGAAAAATGGAATCTGTGAATTTGCCTTTCAATTACAAAGCATGATCAAAATTCCTCTCCCCTGACATCTGCTGTGTTTTCGTGGGTAAATAATAGCTTTCAAGCTTAGAAAAATGTAGGTTATCTTGTACAAATCTACTTGACCTTAAGCTTAGCAAGTAGCCTGGTGAAAATGTTTATTTGTTCTGTTATTCTTGTTACAAATATGCATGTAAACTGTATTTAAATGTTTCAGAGTTTTCTTTTTTTATGTTGGAGTGATTTTCTACAAAGGTTTTAGGGACATATTAACTCATGGCTTCTGGTTTGCCTACTTAATTGGCTGTTTCTGTTAAGCTGTTGATAATAGATCTTGGGTTCTTTGATTTTAGTTCGGATTTAATAATTGCATTAATACTTTGGACAATACATATTTAATACAACTGTATCGTACCAGAAAAGAAGTGTGAACAGTGCTTATGTTGTTATGATTGTAAATCCTATTGTAGTTTTAATGACAATGCTCTGTGTTAGTGGACATCAGCATCAGATGCCGTGGCCTCTGCCAGAAAGTCCAGCTCCTGTTATTTTGAGAAGTACAGTGGTTTGATGCTTGGTCAGTGGATGAATGGATGCAGTAAAAACTGGAGAGGAAAGAAGCCCACGAATGATGCAGTGTTCAAGTAGGGCCACAGAAGAACATGTAACAGCATGTACTTTTATTTGTATTATGGCATTTAGCTGTAAAACGTGCCAGCAAATGATATATTCATGTATGACAGTTCTGATTTAATCATTATTCTAATTACTGTAATGTTTTATATCTTCCAGGCACAGTTAGTTGATCTGAAGTCTGAACTGACAGAAACCCAGGCGGAGAAGGCAGTATTGGAAAAGGAAGTCCATGATCAGCTTTTGCAGCTTCATGCTGTTCAGCTTCAGTTACATGCCAAAACTGGTCAGAATGTTGATTCTGGGGCTATTAAGGCAAAACTGGTGAGTATGGTGGTTTGAATGGAGGTTTGTACTTTTCTTCTCCTGCCTGAAGCACTTCCTTGTGAGTAATGAATAAGCTGATTATACATTTTCACACTGAAGATGCTGGAAAGAGTTAACTCTTTTTCTGAATAAAATTTATTGTTGGTGGCTAGGAAATATTAAAAATAATAAGTGAGAATAATAAGTAAGAATATAAGTTATTTTTTCATAAAAGTTTTCTGGGCAGTTGATTAAAGCAAAGTAAGAAAATACTGTGATGGATTGTAATGCTTTTTGTGGCAGCAGAAGTTGCGAAAGACTATAGCTTCTAATGTAAAAACACAACCAAATTTTCACGTTATGAAATGGTCTAGAGGGAAAAATCTTCATGCTGTAGCTGTACTCTGATAAGAGTAAGAGTGGGATTGGAAGAGATGGTAGATGGCATCACAGTTCTCCCTCTGTTGTACTTTTTTATTCAGAGTGCTACAGATGCTGTCCATTGTTACATTCAACACACTGTCATAAAAGACCAGTAGACCACTGATCGTTTTGAGAAGTATGGTTTTGAGAAACTTAGACCTTTCAAACGTGTGCTGGAAAATAACAATAACTTAACTGTGGAACAAATGATATCCAGAGTATAGTATACCTTGTTACCATCCACAGCACGGATTCGTACTCTAATACTGATGCTTTTAAAATTAGGAAGTGGGGTAATGCTGTCTAGGTTCTGGTTTCTAACTCTTGGCATAATTCAAAGATTACTCATCTAGCTGTTTTTAAAATTGCTTCACAAGTTGCTTCCAAATAACAAGTCTCACCATCTGTGAAATGTTAAATTAGTCTCTGCTATTTTGTCCTGTTAATTAATGTAAAATAAAACACAGTAATAGGCTCTGAAGCTCAGAGGCCATCTAGGCTGTTCACTAAATAAGTCAGTCCCGAATTGTTTCGGTTTCAGATCCAAAGGCTGTAATTGAATTACAGGTATATTTTTATGTCTACGTATTTGCAGGCTTGGTATAAAGAACGATATTTTCTGGATTGTCCACACACAATTTATTCTGTATTGAATTATAACTTATGCGTGATAAAGCTTTTTTAGAGCCATTATTAATTGGACATGTAAATAAGAATTTGTTAAATACTGCCCATGTGTTTTATGTGTTAGGCTTCAGTTTTACACAAAGAAAAATTCTTAGCCAACCCAAACTAAGAGTGATTTTCATTCCTAAATTTTATTAGCGAGACTTAACTTCTGATTGACACAGTCATACTTGTAACGTATTTATTTATTTTGTTAGAAGCAGTTTCTAAAGATACATTCAATCTCTGTGCAGGTGACCTCAGTCTGTTTCAGACAGCTAACAATGAGTACATTTTTCTTGTATTGCTTCAGATTTTATCCACATTGAAGCTGAATTTGCTAACAGCCCAGGCTGATATAATCTCCTTATTTCCATGTAGTTCCTTCTTTTTTTATAAACCAGGGGGCTAATCTTTTGAGGTTTTTTTACTTTGCCTTTTTTTTTTTTTATAGTTTCAATGGAGGGAAGCTCACTTTTAAACTGTTGTAGATACAGAAAACTATAAAACTTGTAGAAGTTTGTAAAAGGTGTAGCTTGAGCAAGCAAAATTGAACTTTCTTAAATGACAATAAAAATGAGAAATCTGAGTTCTGGATAAAGAAAAACTGTCATGCTGACCTTCTGGCAGTCAGAAGCCTCCAGGCCAAAGAGGGACTGTGTCAACAGTATATGCGATGGGAGAGTAAAGTTCACTAGCAGTTAATTTACTGCTTTCTTTAATTAAACTACAACCACTCTTGTTTTGTGTGTGGACTCTTAGTATGAATATAGGCACTACTATATACTACTATAGGCTTGTAGCTTGTGGTGTGTTTGCTTAGTCTGAGCACGATAAGTTTTTTAGTATGAGAATGACGTTGCATAATAGATATATTTTCCTGTGTTTAGCAGTTCATGTATCTTTTTTGTTATCTCTCATCATCATGTAAGTCACTGTTGTAAAATGTATTTTGTTACACTTTCTGAAAGGAAAAAATCCATGGTCAGTATCAAGTACTATGTTATAGAAGAGATATTTTTCTGTGATTCTTTCAGAAAACTGCTATATAGCTTATCCATCTATCAGCTGAATGGCTTAAACTTCACAACAGTCCAGAAGTGAACTACTTTCCTCTCAGTCAAATATTACAGCACTTCTCATGTTATTGTGCTGTTCTCTATAATTCTTAGTATTTTAAGAGAAAGTATTGTTTTCAATACTATAATAAATTTAAAGTGTTTTAAATGATAGTCACAACAAAATATGAAAATTACTACTAAGTACAATTACAGCAATCTGTTGATTTTTTTAATTCCCTGCAATGAAATGCACAGTCTGCTGGTAAATTTCTTCTGAAGTAGGTCATTTACACTAATGCATTTTTCTTAAAGTTCTAATTACCTGTTTCTCTAATTATGGAACTCTTTTCTTCTGTCTTAAGTCTGTCCTTTCTGTGGATGAAATGGTAAGTATACTGTTTTTTAAATGATCAAGTGCTTTTGTTTTGTGCAACAGCTTATATATGTTGGCCTCAGAAACTGGCGAAACAGGTCTGTCTTGTTCCATCTTCCTGTCAGTTGGCAAAATGCGGTGTAAAGAGCTCTCTTTGCAGTTTTTGTTTGTCTTTTCTAACTTTGGTGCCAATTTCTGTATGTATATATTTATTATTTTCACAGGTAATATAAGATGGTGATCTTACAATGTGGTATTCTGACAAATGATTTTGGCAACTTGTCCAACAGACTTTAAGGTGTTACAGAATTTCTGAAGCAAAGCATGAGGCATCGTGATGTACTGTGTTTTGTATACTATATTTAAAAGAAAAAAAATTCTGATAGTTCTTTCTTCAGTTCTCTTTATGGGTGTGATTTAATATACGTCATATATTTAGCTGTTTAACAGCTTGTAGATTGAGAGAAGTGATGCAAAGTTAACCTGCCTTTCCCCTTTTATTACATTGGATACCTCAACCTCACTATCATTACTCCTTGCTTGGTTTTTTTGGAAACCCACAGGACATCTGCTAGCTGTAAGCTTTGATCGTCAAGGTGGCAGTTGCATTTTTGTTTTCTTACTTCTTGTTGTATTACCAGCAGAAAATAAAGTTCTTTCTATTTACCAAAACCTCTTCAATACTATCAGCACCAGAAAGCAAGAAACGATTCTTTAACTTACTCAGTTTTTAAAAAACATATTGGGAGTCTTTTATCACATTTCACAGCTGTTGCTCAGAGCAAGACATATCCTTCCAGTACATCCTCTGTGATTCTGTACTGCAAACCTTAGGCTTTTCTTCATGTAGTCATCAATTGTAGAGAGTCCAGTGTCTTCTGGGTCACAGAACAGTCACAGTAATGGAGAAAATAGGGAGAAAACTTTTGGGGATCATGTTGTTCCTCGCATTTTAGATGCACCATTTAAAGTGCCTTATTCAGCATAGGAAAATAACATACAATTTTCTGTTAAATTTAATTAAGTTACAGGGAATATTGGTGAAAAAGCTCAGTGAGTTCTTAAACTGACTACTTCATAATACCTAATGAGAAAGTGTTGTGTGTAAATAATGTACATTAATATGTCTGCCTCAAATTCTAGTCCTTTTTCAAATTTTCAGGAGTCCTAAAAGAGGGTGCTTCTGTGGACAGTGGGCCTCAGTAGTTCCAGCATCTGGATGCAGTTTTGGCAATATGTATATAACTAAAAAAAATGCCAGCTGTAGACAGACTCTTCAGCTACTGTAACGTTAGTATTGAGTCTGAACTGGGACAATTCTTATAGCTTAAGTATGTGTTAGATGCAGCACAGTGTTTTGGCACTCTTGAATTCTTGTAATTGCCCTTCAGCTACTGGCAGTAGATAGATGTACATTAACATAACCCAGAACCATCATTACAAGAGGGAGAATTGGGATAGTTTTAGAAACTATTGTTCTTTAAATGTAGATTAGCCAGAATTCTTGATTTATGAGTGTATTCTGCAGGTTATAAAGAGATTTGTTGAAAATAGTTGGGGTCATCTCACAAGACAGTTCCAAACCCAAGACAGAGACCAGATGTGTCTTTGTGTGGCAGGTTTTCTAATGTATGTATCAAGTCAAGCTGGATGTGAAACTGGGTCAGTATGAAAATTACTTCACTTTCAGGCAGTCTTTGTTAACGGTTTCCGAGCAGTGTGCTGGGCAATCCTTGGCCCATACATACATATGTGTAATGTACTCAATTCATCTAACCAGATACAGGTGTTTAACAGATGAGAAATAGAGTCCATCAGGTCCACAGTTGTCTTTCTGGCAAAGAGCTACAAATGCCTACATACCTGTTGTGGAAATGACTCTTTTTAGTTCCTATTTAACAACCTCACTTAATTGTTCAAATTGTGATAACACGATCTGTATCTGTTGTTTTGTTATCCACATTTGGAGTAGTGAATAAGTATATTCACCTTTCTTAACAGATTTCTCTTGCCAGTTCTGTAAAATTTTGTGTCCTGTTGCTTCTTTGGGAGCACCTCATGGTTTTACTCCTTTAATAGGTAGTTGATTTAAGTGCCAAGGACACCTTTTAGGTACTTTAAATGTCTGTAAAAATGCATTGTAGTGAACTTAGTTCTTACTGCGTTTTTCAGTTGGCAGCCACAGTTAAAAGGGAACAGTAATAAATCCTCTGTCTCTACTGTTGTCCTAGTTTGCTGAGTTTTTTTCTTGCTGCTTTGTAAAAGAGAGAGAAAGCAAGATACAAAAGATACAAGTAATCATATGTACTCTTCCTGTAGCTGATTTAATATGATTATATTGAGTTGAACATGCTAGTTCTTTTTAGTTCCAGTGATCTGGGTTTTAGAAAAGATGACATCCATACATTATCTGCATGTTTGTGATGGAACACATATGGAAGTAATTCTTATTTTCATAATTCTTTTTTCATGGAGAGGGGCAAAGGTAATGAGGGACGATAGATTTCCTTATTATTGTAATGAAGTTAATTTGTACTTACATCTCTTTCAATTTTGTCAGGGTAGGTACCATCATATGTAAAATCTCTGGCTTTGTTTTTGTGGTCTTGTGAGTTTTAACTTGGAAATATCCCTGGCTGGGCATTTCTTGGTTGTTTGCATGATAATAGTGGTCATTTTGAGAATGTACAGAAGATTTAACCGTATTAAAACCACATTAAAATACTTAAATATTATATTATCAAATTAAAATATGGTGTGTTTTTGTACTAACTTACTTATTTTAAAAGTACTCTGTTCCCTCTCATTGGATGAATCTCCCACCTTAACACAAGAAAAAGCAGTAATGATACTCATACTCTCTACATTTTGCCACCTACTTGTGGCAAGGAGAAACACTTGTGTATTTTAGTCTCTGGACTTTAAGCAAGTATATGCATATTGTGCAGGAGTTATAAGCAGGATAAAAATAATGTTTGGAACACAAAGTTGAGTTCAAGGCCACCTCTCCTCAGAGGTAGCTGCAGTGGCAGGCACTTTTGTTCCTTCATGTCCTAGAAGGAGAATTATTTCACACACATAGGTGTGCAGAAACAGTAAGTGCTCTTCTTTTATCAAAGTTAATAATAATTTTGTAACTTTATTATTTTTATTTTTTAAGGAGAGAGAACTTGAAGCTAACAAGAAGGAGAAAGTGAAGGAAGCTCAGTTGGAAGCTGAGGTGAAGTTGCTGAGGAAGGAGAATGAAGCTCTTCGTCGACACATTGCTGTTCTTCAGGCTGAGGTTTATGGAGCAAGATTGGCAGCCAAGTACTTAGATAAGGAACTAGCTGGAAGGCATGTAAAATCAGTCCCTGTCCTTAGCATGAGTTTTAGTTGTTGTTTTAAGACTTTTGTTTAATACTGGAGAGCATGTAGCACAATGAGTCTTGTTCTGTGACTGGCATTTCTTAACACCATGACAGTATCAACAAATAGATATTGAAGTTAGATTTTTTTTTAAGGGTTAGAGTGACATAAATAAATGCCGTAGGTTTCTTGACTTTCTGTTGTCAAAAAGAAATCAAGCTTTTACTTGTTCACTATCTTCATCACTGCCACCAGTTAAGTGTCTTCTAATAGCATTTGTTGTTTAGACCACGTTCATAACTCTTAGGGATTAATATAATAGTGACCATAATGAAACCAGTCAAAAAAACATTTGAAAGATTTAATTTTTCTTTTCTTAGTAAATAACTGTGTTACTTATTGAAAAAGCCTTCATTACTACATTTTTAAGAATTAGTTATACTAGGTTTATTTGTAAACCTTGTTTCCTTCTATAATTGTTAGCAAGAAAGAGGAGTATGTAGAGGTATGGTCTAGCAAGAAAAGATTCTGTGACGTGTATCTAAAGTATACAAGTAGTGGTCTGTAGTAACTGCAACATATAACTGTGATAGCTCAAGCGTGGCAATGCAGATAAAGTAATGTCAGTTACGCTGGTTTAAATTTGGCTGCGTATGAGTGTGATATTTCTACAACATAATTGTGATAACTGGCAGTAGATAAATGGAATATACTTAAGCTGCGTACAATCCTCATCAGCGTTAACAGCAGTGTTACAGTTATGCTCAGATTCCTGAGCTCTCCAGACCCAATGAAGTTTGCAAGGATCCTCACGCAGCAGGGAGCTCATACTTAAGGCTGCGTGTGCCCAGGCCTGTGTGTTGGGGTGGGCTGGAGATACTGTTGTGCTCAGTTCAGCATCTGTCTTAACTATTATATTCTTGCATTGTCCATCTGATTGCCCATTAATTTGCTAGTTATATTTGTGTAGCAATTCAGCAATAAATTAGTTCTTGTCCTGCCGTAAGCACTATTAAACACATTGTACCGAATTGGCAGTTTGAAACTTTTTTTGGGAGTCTGAGAACCTTGCTGCCATTATAATTACGTTTAAATTTCCTCTTTAGGATTTACATTACTTACTCCATCTATTATGATTATTATTATTTTTTTAAATGAAAAACAAGATAGCTGCATACTGCTTCCAAGGACAGTCTTCAGTTGGTCTGGTAATGGGGGAAGCCCAGCCATTTACTTCTGTTATTTGCAACTTTGTGTGTACTTTGTGTCTGACATGTTCTGTCAGTCACACAGTCAGTCACTTCTACAACTCCTTTTGTTCTCTTCCTTTACATCCCCAGAGGCAAGTCCAGCGATATGGAGGAAAAGTCTCATATTTTAAGTTAATTCAACAAGGAAGAAACTAAACATCCTTCACATTAAAAAGAAGAACCATATACTTCTTTTTTCTTTTGAGTTTTTTGGATTTTGTGGGTTAGAGGAGCTATTTACAAGCCAACTGTTTAGCATGCTCAGCACTGTCACAGTTCCTTGCACTGCACTTGCATTAATCACTACATGCTGGAGCCTGATGGAGTGTGAGTTGTACAGGGCACTGATTTTATCTTACACTGTATTGTGTTGTTTATTCTCTTTGCTGATTGTAGAGTTCAACAGATTCAGTTACTGGGCCGAGATATGAAGGGACCTGCTCATGACAAGCTCTGGAATCAGCTTGAAGCAGAAATACACCTTCACCGTCATAAAACTGTTATTAGAGCTTGTCGAGGTCGGAACGATCTGAAACGACCAATGCAAGCACCACCAGGACATGTAAGTTGGAAGGGAAACTCATTTCTTCAGAATTTCTGACGTTTGTAGAAAAAAGTTACTTCATTTTTGTGTTTGTTTTTATTTTGAATTTGAGTTCTTTTAACTGTCACTTTTATATTTATGTAATTATTTTATGTCACAGAATGGCTTTGAGTTAGAAGGGATTGTTACAGAACATCTATTCCCATACCAGTTTATTTTCTCCGATCTGAATAACCCCAATGCTTTCAGCCTTTCTTCACAGGAGGGGTATTTCAGCTCTGATAATTATTGTGGCCCTCTTTTTGATCCACTCTTAATATCTCTCTTATTCTGGGGAACCCAGAGCTGGATGTCTTAAAGGACAGATCCATCCTGAATAGCATGCTTCCATAAATTACCATGAAAGACAGTTCTGCTGCCTTACTGAGGAATACTCAGTACTTCTGGAAATAGAGCCTTTGCTGTGTGTGTGTAGTATTTAACAATGTATTTTCAAAATAATGGCCTAACTTACTTAGAGAAACCACAAAGAGTAATGTTTTTAGGATTAGATTGAACCAAAATTCTCTCTTTTTTTTTTTTTTCCCTTTTTAAGGCCAGACAATCTTACATTCTGTCAAATAATTGTTGGTTTTCCTCCAAAAGTTACTTTCTGTAAGGCATTTCACTGTGTGTAGTCTTGGTAGACATTGTTTTATCTAGCCAAGCACATGAACTGATAATCTCTTCATTCAGTGGACGAAACCAAGCACTTTCAGGAAAGGGCATTACTTTGATTGATCTGTCCTAAATGTCTTAGTTGTTTAGCTGGGTCTTACTGCTAATGTAACTGGATTTATTTATCTTCTTTTCTAGCCTTGAGTTGAATGTCTTATGATGTAGTTTGTTTTTAATATAACAAAAATAAAATGAAGCAAGCAAACCCTTTCATGGGACTGTATTACATCTTTTGTTTCATTAGCTTTAATTTACAATTTGTCACACAACATTAAAACAGTGATCAGTGTTCCTTTATGTAATCCCTTTATATTTTTAATATATGGCTGCTTTTGGAAGTTATATATATTGTGCATCACTCATCACTGAAATAACTGAAATAATTACTCTTGTCAGAAGGGCGTAGTGAGAAGCCTTTTTGATTTCATAGCCTCTCTCTAAGGGCGCACTCACGTTTGTCTTGCCCTGTGCTGGTCTGCTGCTGGTACACTGTCCTCCTGGAAGTAATTAAAAAAAAATGATCAGGAATGCATCACTTTTTGGTTCATGTGTTTGTATCTACACCTTATTGAGTTTTTATGTGTTTTGTTTTGTTTTGTTATATCAAACTAGGATCCAGATGCCTTAAAGAAGAGTCAAGGTGTTGGTCCAATCAGGAAAGTTTTGCTAGTTAAAGAAGACCACGAAGGACTAGGAATTTCAATCACAGTAAATGCTTGCATTTATTTTCCGTTATGAAGAAGAGGCAGTTTAAATTTGTACTTCATAAAATATTGAACAGTGAATATATTGTTAGAACACAAGAAAAAAAAACATAAGGTTACACTATGTAAATTTGTAACTTTAGTTGTATGACTTAAAAGAATCCAACTCATTTTGGTAGATTATGTAATCCTTAAATTTATGTAAAACTTATGATTTCAATTTTTATTTTGGGCTTGGGCCCTAAATTTGGCATTTGGCCCTTCTTCTTCAGGGGGAAGAATTAAGTGAAACATCTCATGCCACCTGCTAAAGTATTCTTTTTGTCCAAAGCATTCTTCCTTATTTTCTGTAATAAAAGTTGAAATAAGCACATTAAGAGCAGCTACTAGAATGCTGATTTTTCTGCCAATGCACATTTCAGCTAATTAAAATTCTTATTTTCTATAGGGTGGGAAGGAGCACGGTGTTCCAATACTGATCTCTGAAATTCATCCTGGGCAGCCTGCTGATCGATGTGGAAGGCTACATGTTGGTGATGCTATTCTGGCAGTAAATGGAGTTAATCTAAGAGATGCTAAACATAAAGAAGCTGTAACTATCCTCTCCCAGCAGGTCAGTTGAAACCTGTTATCCACAGGCATATTTGTGCTCTTCCTTTATTCTACCTTCTGAATTACCTTGAATTTTAATGTTTTCGGTCAGACAGGATATTATTCTAAGCTGTGATAATTCCTGAAGCTCCATCACTTTATGCTGAATCCTCTTGTGTCCTAGAATTTATGAGAAAAAGGCTGGGTCGATACCCATTCAGTTAAACCTCTGTCTTGGTCAATGATTCTTTAGTAAGGCTGGTGGAAATCTTAAATCTTCCAATAGAAATAATTATTTAGTGATGCCTGTTCTATTCCTTTATGAGTGTACAGCTCCAACTAAACAATGTTTCTTATATGCTTTGTGGTCTAGAATCTTGTTGCTGCATGGCTTCTCATTTTCGGACAGTAAGTGCCTTTGAACTTATTTTTCGTTTTGGTTTTATTCTAGAGAGGTGAGATTGAATTTGAAGTAGTGTATGTTGCTCCAGAAGTTGATTCAGATGATGAAAACGTAGAATATGAGGATGAGAGTGGACACCGTTATCGTTTATATCTTGATGAATTGGAAGAAGGTGCAAATTCAGGTTCCAATAGAAAAGAAGTAAATGTGGACGTCAAACCCTCACAAGGTAAACTTTCTAACAAGTGTTGTATTTAATTCTGAAGTCTCAGTGTGCAAACCAGTTTCTGGAGAGCACTGTTCTTGCATTAATCATAACATTCATCTTCTGTTAATTCAGTTAGCCTACTGGTAAGTTGTCTACTCTTCTGGTTGGTTGCTTACTTGTTGCCCTGGTTTACTTAGAACAGAACTAACTGGATTAATTTGTGTGGGTTTTGTATTGATTTTTTTTCTTGATCACTTTTTCCCAATTATGCTTATTTTTTCCTGACTAGACATCATTAATTCTCTGTAANTATATATATATATAAGAGGTGTGTGGAAGGAGTTCACATTTTCCTTTGCTCTTATTTTACTGAAAATATGTTAGCTTGTATTTTAGCAGCCTTTTCAGTGCATTTTCTAGTTTATGAAATAAATCTTACCTACAATTCCCATGATGACTTCTCTTCCTTAAATAAAACTTCTTTTTAACTTTCAGTGTTTGATAAGAAACCAAGTATTGATGGACATGAAAATGGAGACCTGGGGAATTCAGTTGAAGCTTCATTAGAAGATGCTGCACCCAAATTAACCCGTTCTGCTGAGTCTTTATCTTAAAAAAAAAAAAAAAAAACAACTGGACAGGTCCCATCTTTGGGAACAATTGATAATCAATATTGTCTGCTCCAAGTTTGTGTATATAAATGTAGGTCGTAAGACGGTCATTAAAAGTCAAAGGGAACTGTTTCTGTTGCCTGGAAAAAAAAGGCAGTTACCTCAGGGCTTCATTGTGAGCAATTCTAAGTGTGGAAAACTGTCTTTTGCGTGACACACAATGGCTACTTAACACATAGCATGTGAAATGAATTTCCTTTTAATAATAAGCACCAAAGCATGGGATTTCTAAAAAAAAAGATAGCCTCAATACCTTCAGCTTTTAATTTCATTTCTATCCCCAAGGAAGGAGAATGTGACCAGCTTCATTTTAACCCCTTGATGTTTTAAAGGGACAACCAGTGTTCAGTTTGTTGTGAAACAAGCTTTGACTCTGGAAGGTGAGGGGGAATTGGACTGTTGCATACCTGAATTTTCCACTTGGAGATTTTGATTTCTAACTTTTCAAAAATAATGTGTTGGTTTTTTTTTTTACTCAGAATAGTGAAATCATTTTACTTAAGCAAGGCCATCAAAATGCAAATACAGCAAGAGTGTACTTGCTAGTTGTAACCCATAATAATTTATGGGTGGGGTTTTTGATATTATTCTTTTAATTAATTCATTGCTAATTGTTCCATGCAAAACTTGCTCCAGAAGTATTTAAACAGGGTATTATGGGGTTTTACGAACAAAATCAGTTTAAAAAGACATTCACAGTTATGTGTGCCCTTTGGTATTTTTTTCTGAACATCATCAGTTCAGCATGCTTTCTTGAATGGATGTGGTTACTACCCGTGTGGAGTTGTCTGAGTTGGCCATTATTACCTTGAACTGAGTACTCTCAATAGGTACTGAACATATTTCAGATTGAAATAACCTTTAAAGAAGTGAAAATAAAGTGCACAGTACTTCAGAGGAGATGCTCAGAACTGTACAGTGTCTGGCCCTATCTGTTACTTTTGGGCAGTTGTATTAACCTGTAATCGTCTTACTGTTGAAAGAGGAAAAGATATTCTTTTTGTAAAGGCAGTGTATCTTAAACTAGCTTTTAATTGGTGTGCACTAAAGGCCCATGGCATGGTTGCAAATGGAAATATTGCTGATGGCTTCTTGGCCAGTTTCTTGTATAACTGCAGGTATACAAGCACTGACCATTGTAGATCTTCAGGTGAAACACAGTTTTTTCTGTATACGAACTCTACTTTTATTATTTCAGCCTGCTGTGATAGCTTTCCTACTCACTGCTTTGCAAGCTGTTGGACTATAATGTGAAAAACTTTTATTATTTGACAGCGGAACTAATGTGAAAAGGTATTTTTGCAAGTGTTAGTACGTAGGATATTACGTACCTAAGAAAAAACCTGGATGGCCTTTAGAGTAACATCAATTAACTTTACCTTCAAAATGGTGATGTAGAACACGGTTGCTTGTTTCTCCTAGGAGCACTATATATATGTTAATAGAAAAATCCTACAAATGTATATACTTTATTCAGAGATTTTTCTATTTATAAATCCCTTGACTTTGCTATTTACAAGATGGTTTTGTGTGTGTGCTTGTACGCATGAGTTCCATTCACCCAGTGAAATTACATGATTTGGTTCATTTTTTGTAATAGTCCTTGTCATATGGCATACTGTTGCAGACTGTTAGAATGGTCAAAGTTGTACAGTTTTCACCACATAGACACTAGTATTTAAAAATGAATCTGTGTAAAGAAGAAACAAGTCACCAGACATGTTTCTTTTTCTGATGCATCACGAATTACAGGACATGTTGGCTAAAAATTATCAGATAAATCCACTGCTATAACTTCACATTCAGATTTCTGGTGTTTGTTTTTTTTTTCTTCCCCTCCCCCCCACTTAGTAAAGTAGAGTGACTCTAAAATGGTCAGTGGCCTAGAACACTCTTTCCTCTGGTGGAGAGTGTAATTTAAAGCCAAGTAGTAATTTTACTGTCTTTGAAAATCGTAGCTGTATGAGTTTTTGCTGCAGTTGTAAGAAATGAGGCTGGTCCAGCTAGTCTGATAGCTTTTTAAAAGCACTGAATTTGCCTGCACAGTTTCCCTGTATCTGAGGGAAAGATGACATTTTTAATGTATTTATCTTCCTTCCTTTCTGGCATAGCTCATTTTCTGTTTAGTCCATTGATCCATTTCAGCCTGAGGTGGGAGAATATTTCTGGAGTTATTTTCCTGACATTCCTTGTCCACCTGTTTCTTATGACGCTGTACACTTTCCTTTATCTGGAAGTTGCTGGACCCTTTCTCTGTCATTTTGTCTATTTTTAACTATGTATGAGATCAACAGAAGGAACAATTGCTGAGGAAAATGACTGGGAGCAGACAAATCAGGTATCAGTAAATCATCACTGTGTTTTTTTTCCCTGCAGTTTTTATAATCTTCATGTAGAAAGCCCTGAATGGGAGGAATTTGCTCAGTCACTGCAGCGTGGCTGTACTCCATACTTACTACCAGCTGATTTAACATACTTGTTGTGCTGTAGTCATACTGAGATGCTTTGAGATTAATATTTAAATTGAGAAAAATTTTGCAAGTTGAGATTTCCAGGTTCAGTGGATAAATGTTTATTTTTCCCTTTGTCAGTAACTGGAAGACTCAGTCCTGCTGATCCCCAGAGGTTGAATGAAATAAGACTTGGAAGAATTTCCGAGGAAAGGCAGTATTCAGACTTCATTTTTATTTTTTAAAGTGTAAAACCGTTTACTGGTGTGTATATATATTTCTACTTCAAAAATAAAATGGTATTCTGAAGAAAACTGTGCATTTTTTAGTACATAATTCCTTGCCTATTAAAAAAAAACAAAAAAACCCAACTTCATTTAGACAACTGTATTTTAAGCTAGAGGTAGACAGTGCTTGTTGGATCTGGGACCAATGTTAATTAAGAGCATGTTAGTTAAGGAAAGTGCTAAATGGCAATAAATTTAACTCTGATCAAAGACTGTATGTAGTATTTCCTTTGTAGACGTGTATTTGTGGCAGTGAAGATGGTTTGTATCCATCTCAATATATGTTAATCGACCATTATATCAAATGAAATCCAAGTATTTATTGTATGTGTCCAAACATCTATAAAGTCATTCCTATAGGAAGTATAACATTTTGCAACAAATGTATTATATCTAGTTAAGCTGAATATATTTTTATTAGCCTGTAAATACTCTTCTGTATTTCAGTGATTTCTGTACCTAATTCAGACTGATATTTCATTTTCTTCTGTTTTTATATATAAAATACAGATACCTACTCCCGTGTGTGATCTTTTTGTTTAACATGTAATCAGCACCCAGGTAATAAGCTGATTATTGTGAGGAAAAACAAAACTGCATGGTGTGAAGTTTGATGATAATCTGGTCTCGGCCAGCAATGGTTGATAGCAAATTGCATTCTTAAAGAAAATGTCTCAGATATCTTTCTGTGAATCTGTGATTTCCTGCAGGGTTTATGTCAGTAGAAGTAAAAAGGATAAAATTGGCAATGTTTTTCTGGCTGTACAATAATACCATAAATATTCCATAGCGTAAAATTGAGGAAACTCCTTTGTTTTGTTTGTTCAGATGAACAGTGTGTGCTTAAAAAAACCGAATCTCTCACGTGTGTTTAAGTGCTCTTCCCACCCTAGAGCAGTAAGTTCACCCAGAACTGGACACCATACAGAGAGCTCAGATAAAAGGTAATGGTATAGTAATTGTGGTAAGTAATTCTGTTTAATAATGGTCATGCTTAGGGATTTCTTGAGTGCACATAAATACAGTGGTTGTAGGTGTAGGAACTGTGTGAAGACTGAGTCATGTTGTATGAAAAGATGTATATTGTTCAGTTGGTGAAGGCTAGAACTGTGATAATTATTTTATACCTCTGTAATTTTTAGAAGGGTCTACACATGGGTGACATGTAGATGAAATAGAATAAAGAGAGAAAACTTGCATGTGGCTGAGATGGAATAAAACAATCAGAGAAATGGTGGGAACTAAGAGTGAAGATGGAAACAGATGGTAAAAGGAGTAAAATAACTATACCAGCTACGGTCAAGAGGGGTTGTGCAGACTTTCATGGTGCCCAGCTGAATGGCTTCAGAGGCTGCTGCCCGGGCCTGTAGTCACTGAATAGTTTCTCTGTATTTTTGACCAGAGATCAAAATACGTAGCATATTATGTATGCGTAGCAGAAGGGAAGCTCATTCTGACACTGGAGGCAACTATGAAGTCAATTTTGCTGTGTAGAAGTCAGCCCAGTGACTTGAAGAGCAAATTACCTGCCTACTTGCCTGTCGTCCAGAATGTGTCTTCTCCAAAGCCGTATTATTTCCAGTTCTTTCAAAGCTAGGTGGTTCGTGGTTTGAATGGGCTCTAAGCATTAAGAAGTGGAAAAGTTTGAAGGAAAAACCTTTTTTTTTTTTACTTCCCACCAAGGCAGTTGTTCCATATGCTGAAGAGTAGCCTTGCCTTGCCTATATTTGCTTGCATGCCCTGCTGCAGTTTGATGTCTGTTCCCAGTGCCCACAGCTGTGGTGTGCTGGTTGTGAACTGGGATTTGAGGCCAAATGGCTGAATAAGGCTAAGGAATATTTTTCAAGGATTTTCCCATTTTAATGGAAAACTTAAGTCACCTGAGTAATTTTTTCTCTCCACACATTTAAGTAGATCAGCTGTAGATGCTCTTTGGTACCTGCCTGTCAGCTTTCTCCCTAGTGCCCTGTGACTTGTTTTGCACAGCTCTGCTGAAGAGGAGCAGTAGAGCTGCTGGTGTTCTGAAAGCTCTTCAGCAGGATGCTGGTGTCCTTGTCTCCCTTGGGAGCTGTATTAGGAATGCGTTGGTCCCTAAACAATAATCCAGGAAAGATGGTTAAAATGTGAGGTTTTGTTTAAGGGTGAGATTTCTTGTTTGTTTGCTTTTCGCTTTCAGTTGTAAAAACAAGCAAAGCTAAATGAGAGGCATTAACAGATGTGTTTTGATTATCAATAAGAAAATGTCGTAAGTCAAGGGTGCTTGGTAGGCATCTGGTAACTTTTCAGTTAAATTTTAAGTTGTCTAATTGTTAAATAGAATTTATCTGTTGATTAAATCTCAATTTTCCTATTAACTGTCTCATTGCCTGAATGAGTAATGCTTCTGTAAAATGAAGTAAAACAGAATGACGTGATAATAATTTTGTCTACTGCTATTTGTTATTGTCCAAGTATTTGTTGTAATTTATTTAGGGAAATGGAAGCATTAATGTTCACGCTGCTGGACCAGAGCTGTTCCATATCCTGTGTACTGGGTTTGCATTTCTGAAGGTGTGTTTGCCCTGGATGCTTTTCCTTCCAACGAGAAGTGGGATGGCACAGTTCACTCCCTCTGGGACCAACCTGTGGTGAGTGCTGCTATTAACCTTTCCTTTGCTGAGGGGCAGCTGGAGATTTTGTGTTTCCCTGGGCTTCATACTGGGTTCTTCCTGCTCTACCTGGTGGTCACATTCTGAATTCAGGTGGCTGACAAAGGTGAGGTCTCTTGGTGGAACAAGCTGGGACGTGGGAGGACATGGGATCGCTTCTTTCATGGCAGTATCCCTTAGGGAATACTACTCAAGAACCATTAGGCTACAATGTATATGATGAATTTGTTTAGTTATTAAATGGTATTTTTCTCCAGAAAAAGTATATTCTGATTTTGCCCTACTAAAGCAAGGAAGGCTAAGATGGCTTGAGAGATGTGTTATGTATCAGGCTTCTTATAAGGTTTCGTATGTTCTTTATTTTGGCTGGCTATTTCTCCTTTTGCATTTATGAGGTCTCAGTAGCATTAGTATTATAGTAAATTAAAGTAGTTGTCGTGTGTGACCTTATTAAGTAGTAAGTTTAAATTGTGCTACCTCGGTTTTATGCTATTTAAGAAACCAAAACTTGTCTATTTCTTGGTGAATCCATTTTGTAATCAGAATCTTAAATTTTTAGTGCACGATATTTGCATTTGTATTTAGAGCCGAAAGGGGGCAGCAGCTCCCTTCAAATCTTCAGCATTAACTGGACGGAGAAAGGTCCTATTCTTTGCTGCTTGGTAGATTCGTTTTGTTGCTGGCTTTGTGTGTTCGTGTTAAAAAAAAAAAAAAACTTTAAAGAACAGAAACACTTTGTTCTTTAAAACTGTTTCTAGTTCATTTTCTGCTCTTAAAAGAACAAACATCTGGTCTAGTTAGTGTCCTGAAGCAAGTACTTTTCTGGTGAAATAACTTAAACCAAACATTGTATCTGTGCAGCGTATATACAGGAACACATGAACACACGCACACACGAATCGTGGCTTGTTAAAGAATGCTTTAATTTCTCCACCAGTGACTTTAAAACGTGAGTGTTCTCTTACATGCTCACGGTGCAAGTTTTGATCTCTGTGGGCGGATTAAGTGCTTCTGAAAGAATGGGCCAGGAGCACCGTTAAAACACAAAATGAGTTACTGTGTAGGTTTGCAGGCTCCCCTGCTTGTGTTTTGTGAGTGCCCCCCAACCATGCTGTACAACCAGCCTTGTCACGTTCCTGACATTTTTGCTGGGACGGAGGCTGCCCATTGCATCCCACTGAGTTGAGATTTGATGGTGAGGAGTAGCAAAAATAAATAAAAATAGAAGGGTGATAAACATAACATTTTGTTCTTGTCCGGTTTCATACTGAAGACTTTTGGTCAGGGGAAAGAGGAAGAGCTCACACTGACCCTTTGTAGTCTTCTCCTTGATGCTGTTGTTTCCAGTGACTGCTAAATGGTGTCTGTTGTCATTTACCAGGTGATAAGTGAACTCAGCAGCAAACGTTCTGTTGCATAAAACATTCATGTCCTTGATGCTGATCCTCATACAGCGATGTGACTGTGCTGTAATCAGAAGGAATGGCTGTGTTAATCTGTCAGGACGTTAACTATATAAATGAACTACAGACTCCAAAGGGGCATCTTTCTAAATACCTTATGTCAAGTATTTATAAGAAAGTAGAAAAGTTATGGCAGCATTGTTACAGAAATCATGGGTGGCTGTGTGTTGTGAGCATCAAAAGAGATGGGTTCTGTCTTTTTGACAGCACTGTACATGGAGGAAGAGAAATTGCATGAGTAGTCCACAACTTCTTCACATCCACGTATGACTCTCATTCTTCCACATCACAAGCATCCTCTATCGAGGTCACCTTATTCAAATTTTGTAAAACTGTCTGTCAGAACAGATGGTGTCACTTAAGGATAAAAGGCTTAGCCATAGATGTGAAGAAAACCTGCCTCTTCAAGTAAGGTCTGCTAGCACATCTTGGTCTTTATCACCTATGTCTTTTCTCCCTGCATGACAGAAATTTTTCACAGGTCTGTGACTGATGTTTTCAAAGGCCTTTGCATGTTTGGGTGGCTTTGATTTGTCGAAACAACTGTGGTCAAATGACAACTTTTCTCTCAGTTTGTCCATCTGTGAAATGGTTGCCTGGGCCACAGAAGTTAAGACGCGTAAAATACGTTTGTAAAGGCCGTGGCTTCTCCTGCATGCTCGAGGCAACGAGTCATTCAGACTGATGGCTCAGTAGAAGCTAATGCAACTTACTGTCTTTATGCAGTATGTGCTCCCCTTCCTTCATGGCCACTATCACCATCATCTCTGCTCCCTGTCACTCCTCATGTGGCTCTATGGAAAGCTTCTGATAAGCTCCCTGAACCATATCAGGCTTCGGCCTCTGCTGTTTGTTTCTGTATTGTTTGTGTTAAATTATTTTGGGCATTTCTTTGAAGGCTAAAACGTTGGCGTTAATTTTTGGCTGCCTTCTAAACAATGTGTGTATTTTTTTTAAGGCCTTTTACTGTCTGTTGTTACCTGATCTGACTGAGAGAACCTTGCAGTTTTAAATGTGTTATTTTGCGCGTTTTCTCACTCCTTTTACTGGCTCAGACTCATGAGAGGAAGTGCTGGATAGTCCGAGTTATTGTTCCTCTTCAGGTGAGGATATAATGTGGATCTTTAAGGTTGCTTTTTGAATCAGGTCTGTTAGTTTTGTGTCTACTCCAAATTATGGATTTCTGAGTTCAGTTCAGGATGTTACAGTAGTGTCATGTGAACTGGCTTGTATTTTTTTGCTAGGCTGAAAATTTGATGTTGTGATTTAAATTTATCGAGTTGTCTCCTTCCTGTATTTCTCCTCCTGAAATGTATGACTGTAAAAAAAGTGAATGGGATGATAATCTCGCAGATGTTGCATGGTTGATCTGCAACTGTTTGTAAAGAAATAATGATTGACTCTGCTTGAGACACTGACTTATTGAATAACCTCTGCATACAGTAGGTGGCAAACATTTTTCAGGCCTTCCAGCTGCAGAACACGAGGCCAAGCCTAAACAAATATGGTGAAGTTCGAGTGAAAAAGCCTCCAAATCCTAGTGTCCAGACTATACAATGAGATAACATAGAACAGCAGATGTTAGGCGTCCTCCTTATCTCGTATAACATGAGTTTCTCCCAACTAAGGATGTCTTCCCTCTTATCTTTATCTAGTTTAGAGGTACTTAATCTGGAGAGGTTTCTATTTGGAGTTCCAAAGTGACTGTGTTCTTTGAAACTTACTCAGTCTTCAGTAATTGATAGGCACTGCTGTTCCTTTATAATGTTGTTAGTCTTGTTAGCCCCACACAGCTACGATAGGATAATTTTCAGTATACGAGTCAATGCTCAACAACACTGATGAGATTCAAAGGAAAAGATAAATTCTGCTTGTTTACCTCAGGGAAGGTTGGAGGTCAGTGCAGGCTTTACATCATCACTGACATTGGAAAGAAGAGACCTTATGGAACTTTTATTATGGAAAATAATAAAGAGAAAAGGAACGCAGTGATGTAACCTTGTCATTCCTAGAGGCCAGGCTGATTGCAGGCTAATGGGAACCCTTAAGACACGTGCACACTGAGCAAACTGAACCTGGTGTGGAAGAGGGTGTATGAAAGAATACTGACAGATTTTTACAAGGTTTATTTTCAGAGAGTGCCTGACTTTGAAGAAATGAATCAGTGGTCTCACAGAGGTCACAAAACTCCTGTTTGTAGCTAATTGCTTTTTGTTACTTACCATCCTGAAGTGAATTGGAACCGCCTGGAGAAAAATAATTGGCTTTGGCAAAAGAAAAAAATAAAATGAAATGCCTAGCCTTGGGAAGAGCTGAGGCACAGACAAATAACTGCATTTTGTTTAATGTTCCCTAGCCACCTCAGTGGTGACTCTGTATGCACAGTTCTGAAGGCGCTGCTGCAGTGCAGTGCTACTGTTTTAAGGTCAAAGTGTATTAATTGTAGAACTGCTGAACAGTTTGGGTTGGCAGACATCTTAAAGCTCATGTGGCCCCAAGCCCATGCTGTGGGCAGGGCTGCCACCCCCAGCTCAGCTGCCCAGGGCCCCATCCTACCTGGCTGTGAGCACCTCCAGGGATAGGGCAGCCCAGCTTCTCTGGGCAGCTGTGCCAGGGCTTCACCGTCTCTAAGTAATGAATTTCCTCCTAACCTTAATCTCTTCTCTTTTGGGGGGTTTGCTGTCTGTTCCAGTCTAAGGAGGTGAAAGCGATGAACATTTGTGTTTCTGTTGCGTTTGGGGAACCCTTCTGGTGATGGGAAGGATTTTCTTCTGGGTTTTTGTGTTGGTGTGTTGTTATTTTTTTTAATAGAAGGTGCTGTGTTTTCTTCGATTCCTTTGGCACATAGAAAATGTGTGACCCCATTTGTCAACTGCAGCTGGAACTGGTAGGCCCTTAGGGCTGCGACCAGTTAATATTCAAGCTTCTTGTGAACTCTGCTGCATTTACACTGTTCCAGACCACCAGGAGTGCCTGCTCAGGGAAGAGGCTTGATACCGAATTGCTGTCGAAAGTCTCTGCTAACCAGATGGTCACTCTCCTAAAGATGTTAGGCTCTGTTCTGCCATAATCTCAAGACATGCAGGAAGGAAGACACGGTGTGAATGCAGCCCTTCCAGGTGTGTTTCTGTTTTGAAGAGGACCCTGTTTGAATCTTTGCTGTAGAAACAAGGTTTTCAATACACCAAGTTGGTAAGTCTGACTGTGTTATACCAGCAGCTGGCTTTGACTGTGGAAATTAGACTGATGCAGACAAATTAGAGCAGCTTGTGAGAAGCCATTCTGAGGAGGAGCATGAGGATGAGTCCCCACCACCGGAAGGATTCAGACATCCTCTTTCCTTCCTACATCAGGGGTTGGTATCTCCACCACCGTCAGGATGGAGGCAGTACTACAGAGGTTGGAAGTTCCTCTGCATATCTGCTGCTAGATCGCTGAGAGCTCCCTGTTTCCCAGGCTGAGGGGAAGAAGGCCCAAGTTGTTTGTGTCAGCTACCCTCAGTGCTCACTGAGACCTGAACCATGAAGCACTGTGCAGTGACCAGGAGTGTGCGTGATGACAGAGCCTCCACCGTAACACAGAAATAACAAAGACATCTGGGGATTGATTCCAAGCCATCTTTTTTTTTTTTTGCTATTTTGCAGCTTCCTTAAGAGAGGCAGATGAAGGCAAGCTGCAAATTGAAACCCAGCTTTATTTTTTTTTTATTTTTTTATTTTTTTAAGCTAAAATAGCTGTGCTGAGTTTGAATGGCAGCAAAACACGGGGATGTGCAGCGAAGAACAGTTTGACACTGCAGTGCAGAAAGCATGTGGCTGAGGCATGCCAAAAAGCTGTTATAACACAAGCCGTGTCATCAGCTGCCTGCTGCTGTTGCAGGGCTGCATTATCTTTGTGGGGAATAGCTCTGATTAGTGAGCTCTGCTTGTTTGCAAAGCGACAAGTCAAGCTAATTAGCTGTGTGGGTGGAGTATAGGTTTCAGTCTCACCAGGGGGGGTAGGCTCATCCTCCCCTCGATTATGTGCATCCAGCAGCAGGGCTGGGCCAGAAGTTTGTTCGTGGGCGCTTCTTCTCTAGAGATTTATGGGCACGGAAGCCAGGCTAAGTGGGGCAGCGGGATAAGCTTTTTTTAGCCTGTCATACCGAGAGTGTAAATTGCAGCCACGCAACTGGCACTTTTGCACAGAATAAGGAACAGTTACTTCTCACTCAGCGGGATATGTGACAAGTGTGGGTGCGCAGCGATGATGAAGTCACGAAGTTAAGTACCAGGCCTGTGTGGCTGATTTACAAATACCAGTGTTCTTTATTTACATAGACATGTAAACAACAGAAGGTAAACAACACCACCCAGCTCGGTCTAACAAACAGGCCGCTGCTGCTTCACTTCAGAACCTGAGGTGTTCTATACAATTCACAGAAACTGTATTGACAGCAAACACAGGAGGACTACAGGGTTAGCTCAGCTCTTTCTTCCTTGCACGGAAGTTGCATGCACTGTGCATTGGCGTGACAGAACTGCACCACTGAGGCCACGAAACAAGCAAATGCGAAGAACCCACTAAGAGCTGTTCTTGAGGTCAGATATGGCTCAACGTAGCAGTATTTGTGCCTGGTATCACTACAGCTGTTCTGTTCTCTTAAAGCACTTTCCACCCCAGGATCCGAAAGCACTTTGTGAACAGGAAATCTTTGCTGCATCCTTTGCAGATGACCCCCAGCTTACACACAAGGAAACACACAGAGCCTTGAAATACTGACTTGCCAAGAGCTCACATCTTACCAGTCTGATTTCCCAACCTTGTGTCTTAAATGTAGCACCGTTCTTCCCTCTTGGAAGCATATCATATTCTGGGACACGCTTTTGAATTCAAGGTAAGTCGCCACGTGCTGAAGGTAGCAGGGCAAAGGATGTTTCCAGTCCCAACCTGAAGCTGTGTAGCTTCAATGACACCTCTGCTGAAGGAGAAGCCAGCTGCTGTGCACTGCAGCCAGCCCCCAACTTTTTCAAGTTTGTCCAAGAATAGAACTGAGTAACACCTGCTGCAAAACTATTTGAGCACAACTGTGCTGACCCATGTTGTCTTTTAGTTTTACAAATTTAGTGTAATATTTCCATTCCAAATATCTAGTCAGACAGGAAAATACCCACTGGAGCAATGAAGAGCTGCTTTGTGTTAAGGAACAAATTTCCTTACAGGTTAGCAGCATCAGGTAGGGCCTGAACAGGATTCAATTCTTAGCTGTACATTCACATTTTGGTTCCACACACGTTCAGTGAAAAAAGCAGATTGGCATGTTTCTATTGGAGATGTGTCTGCAAGGTGATTGCTATGGCTTGAATCCGAAGCTTGTTCCACCTTTTCTACCTGTACTTGATATGAATAGCAGGTTAGGCTCAGCTCGTACACCAGGTTAAATTCAAGCATCTATAGATTGCTGCTGGAAGGCAGCTGGGCAGGGGAGATGGAGCATGGTCTTTAAATGCTCAGCCGCCTTCTCTTGTGCACTTCACACTTCAAGTAGTTTTACTTCTACCCTCACAAGAGGAACTGTAGTGATGGTCTTCAGTTCTCAGAGGAAAGGAACCGATCCCCTACAGCTGTAAGATGCACAATTTACAGCTGCGGTACAACAGCAGGTGAAATAGAGAGCTACTTCTGCAGAAGCTGTGTTTGTTTTTTTTTCTCCTTTCAGTTCCACAGGTGAAAAGGAAACTTAAGAAGTTCGCCTTAAATAAAAGCTATGTACAAATTGCACATGTTGCAAACGGAGCACTGAGATCAGTTACAGAAAATAAGATATACAGTCTTCACTGATAACATCTCTTTTGATATAAACAGTGATAAACAGCATATGCTTTCGTCAGATGTCAGAACCCAGCAAGACTGCAATATTATGTACACAGGGTTTGTTTGCCTTCTGCCTTCCGCGGCAGAATCCTTTAAAACTCTGTTTTCACTTTGGAAGCTGCGCAGTGACATTCCTGTGCGTCACGTCTCTTGCTCAGTGGATCACAAGAGAGCTGTCATTGCTGTCTGGCTTATTGGGTTCAGGCAGTCTCTGGGTGTCGAGTAACCCTCGCTCCCTAGCGCGTTTGCCTGAGGTTTCTGGTAGTCCGTGCTATAGCTCACAGAGGTCAGAATACCATTAGCTTTAGGTTTGTCATAGTTTATTATGCTCTGGGGTGTCTGATAGCCTCCGTTCCTGGCATCAGTCTTGCATGAGCCAGAGAAACTGCCGGCAGAAAGGGAATGTTTCTGCGAGGAGATGACAGGTACGTTGTAGCCGTTTTCAGAGGGCAGGTTGTTTTCTCTGGTGATGTGCCGCTCGATGATGGGGGTGGCATATTCGGGCTCCTGGCTGGTCAGGGGCAGAGCGTACTCGTGCCGGTTGGCTCTGTGTGGGCAGTGGTAGTGCTTTTCAAACTCCGCACTCCCCCTTCTTCCCTCTTCTTCTGTGTCCATGGGTCTGAAAGTAGATCCTTTCCGTGTTACTGTCCCAGTCCCGATCATGAGAGGCTGCTGGTAATCTAAAAGGAAGTACGAACTGCTCAACAACACATAGCAGTGTTATTTCATGTAGTAAGTGGCAGAAAATGATTTGCCTGTTATATCAAACCCGTGATAATCAAGAATGTCATGAAACGTTGCCCCAGCTCCAATTCCATATCCTCCTTCATTGCCCAGGTGCCTCAGAGCTTGGCAGAGCTGCTCTGCAGAGGAGCTTCAATCTGTCGCCCCTTTCCTCCCTCCCTGTCTTTCCCCACCTACACACCTAAATGCACTGACATCATTTCTGAAGAATACCCCTAAAACCCTATTAAAAAAAAAAAAAAAAAGAGGGAGGACAACAAAATCTTAGTGATAAACCTGAGAGGGGACTCAGTGTGAAGTTCCACACAGGAAAAAAGTTCTCAAAACAAGTGTTCCACTTTTGCAATAATTAAAATGCCTGGAGGATTCTTAACGAGCCCAAGTGCCAGCTCTATTTAAAAGGAATCTCGGTGGCTGACTGACAGGAAGGATAAAGTTAGGCGGAAAGGCAGCCAAGAGAGTCAAGGGAAGTGTGAGATGTGTGAAGTCAGCTTCCAACTGAAGCGTGCGTGTGAGGGGGACGAGCCATAAGGCGAGCAGCAGGAGTGGTGCTGCTGGAGAACGGCTCACCCCGATGAGGAGGGGGCAGGAGCTGAATTGGGAATGGAGAAGCGGCCCCAGCAGGAGCACAAGGGAAGATCCAGGGGACACAACCTCACCAAGTGGATGTTTGCAGCTCTAGTCAGAGAGGATGGCAGGCAGCTGTATTAGAAGGCAGTCTGAACTAACAGGGTTTTCAGACATTCCAGAAAAACAGCATGCTTACTGAGATGCACGGTGACCCCAACAGCTCCAGTAAATGACACTGATAAAATACTGCATTTTGGCACAGGCGTGAAGAAGTTAGCTCAGATGCTGTTTTGGCATTGTGGTTCATCTGACATGAGCTTGGAATTCAATCCCATATGTCCTGTGAATCTTTCTGGCAGTTCCTGGCTGCTTCCCAAATGTAGCGTGTCGGGTGAAGGTGTTATGACATGTCATAAGTGATGCAGCTCTCACCAGCACTGTTGCTGCTACACTGAGGAATCTCACTTGCTCAGAAAGAATTCTCTTCACTTGCTCCGGGGGCTGCCGTGAGAGCCAGCAAGTAGCATGGAATTTGAAGGGGAAGAATTTCATGTAGTGTGGTCTATACTATATAGTCTATATGCAAGTTGCATGCCCCCCACTGTTTGATTGTGTCATGCCATTTGCTGCACGTTTCTTGGCTGCAGTCACAGTTTTTATTTCGTCTTTCTTATTTCTAAGGAGACTGCAGGTGAAACACAAAACTTTGGGAGTTGTCGGGCCAGGATGAGAGGTGTAAGTTCTCGTACAGTCCAGGAGGAGAGGATGGGCAGAGCAGGGGCCCCTGCACACAGCCCTAGTAGTGGGGTAACCACAGCAATAAGGAACCTACACTCGTTCCCTTTCCTTCGTGAAATAAAATGCTCTATAATGAGAAACTGTAGATTTATATTGAGTGTTTTGTAAAGCACTGAAGCCATCTCTGACTGACTTTTAAAGTGTATTTCTCTAAGGTTTGAAGCCTGGAAAGGGTAAATCACTACTTCTGGAAGGCTGCTGATCGCTGATCTCATAAAATGGCTGCTCTGTCTGGCCTTTCCAGACAAAGAAAACCAGGCAGGGATAAGATGCACTAAGAGGATGAATTAAAAAAACCCCATCCCTTTGGAATACAAGCAGTACTGATGCAGGGATTTGCTCTCTCCAGACAGTGACCTGAAGCCAGGATGGCACAGGAGAGATGCACTGAGGTGTTGGTTTTTTTTTCTTTTCCCTCATCTGTCACTTCAGGAGACCATCTCCAAAACAGTTCAGGCACCAGGAATACTGCACACAGAAGTCAGCGTGACTTCCACTGGGCACGGAATCCAACCACAAACTAAATGAGCATTTTTTCTATTTGATCAGCAGCAAGTGACGTTATATTTTGTTCCAGTGCCAGAGACATTTGAATTTAAATAGAAATACAAAAATGTGTCAGCAATACCTTAGGTACCTTAGGATGAACACAGATAAATCTGTCCTTGGGCCTGAGCTTTCACAAGAGTTGGAGTTTCTAATATTGCTGCCCTGTCCTTCCTCCTGCTAACTACTTCTTGTGCAGAATAAAATGAATGCATCACAGTGGGGGCAATCATTACCTGCCATGTCGCTTGTGACCAGATCTAGTTTTTGTGGTGTCTCCTTCTCATTATTATAGCTAATGGTAAATTCAGTTGACTGATGTCTGGTGAAGGGCTGCTTGATCTGTTTCCAACAGCCTATGATAAATAAATAGGAAAAGAAGATGTCAGAAAGTTAAATGCTTTAAATTAAAAGGCTGATCAGAATGTTAAATTGTTAGTGTACTGCTTGCTGTTGATATACTTAACTACTCATAAAGCAAGATTAAGACAGGCAGTGTAAAAACAAAAACAACCTCTGAGATTCCCCAAGTAGAAACTAAGTCATAGAGATGATTTTCTTGGCAAGAATGGCTCAAGGTATATCTTAAGGTCTATCGGTAAAATATAAGCTTTAAGTCACCAAAATATTTTGTCAGCACTTATGTAGGAATAATAATGCTTGAGATTTCTTTTTTTAGTTTCTCTTTCAGTAGCTGAGTATAGCTTCCATTTCTTTGATATCTGAGCCCCTGCTCTTATTTGTTCTCACAACATCCCTGTGAGACAGAAGAGTATCAGTTCCTTGTCCAGCACCTGTAATATGAGGTCTGTTGAAAGAAGGGTTCAACTCCCAGCTCATTAAGTCCCAAACCTGGTTAGATTCAGAGTCATTAAGGATAGAAGAGACTACTAAGATCACACAGTCCACCTGTGAGCCCATCTCCACCATGCCCACTGACATGTCCCTAAATGCTATATCTACACATTTCTTGAACTCCTCCAGGGACAGTGACTCCACCACATCCCTGGGCAGTCTGTTGCAATGCCCACCACTCTTTCTGAGAAGAAATTGTTCCTGATATCCAAACTGAACTGCCCCTGGTGCAACTTGAGGCCATTCCTTCTTGCCCTATCACTGTTACCTGGGAGAAGAGGCCTCCACCTCACTATAGCCTTCTTCCAGGTAATGGTAGAGAACAATAAGGTCTCCTCTGAGCCTCCTCCAGACTAAGTAATCATTCCCTTAACTGCTCCTTAGGTGTTCCAGTCTGCTTACCAGGTTTGTTGCCCTTCTCTGGACACACTTCAGGGTCTCAGCATCTTCCAGGTAGTGAGGGGCCCAAAACTAAATACGCTACTCAAGGTGTAGCCTCACCAAAGCAGAGTACACAGGGACAACTACCTCCCTGCTACTGCTGGCTGCACTATTTCTGATACAAGCCAGGATGTCAGTGGCCTTCTTAGCCACCTGGGTACACTGCTGGCTCATTTTCATCTGGCTGTCAACTAACAGCCCCAGGTCCTTTTCCTTTGTGCAGCCTCCCAGCCATTGTTCCAAGCATGTAGCATGTCATGGGGTTTTCGGGCAGAACCCGGCACTTGGTCTCACAGAAGCTCATGCAATTGGCCTCTACACATCGATCCAGCCTGTACAGACCCCTCTGTAGGGCCTTCCTACTCTGAAGCAGATAACACTTCTTCCAGACTTGGTGTCATCTGTAAACTTACTGAGGGTTCACAGAGTTGAGAAGCTTAATCTGTGAAGCGCACCCACTACAAATGAACTGAGTGGGTAAGAGGCTATCTCCAGTTTCATGGGATTTGTCCTCATTAGCAAGTGAGAAAGGATTTTGATGTGACCTTGAAAAATGATATCAGCAAATATGATGTTAAGTACAAATTAATTTTCTAATGAGGGTGAGCTGAAATGGGTAACAAAGTTCCTTTCCCTGATGCCAGCACCTGCCGAGGGATGAAATTTTGGAGCTGAGCTGTTGCAAGAGACGTGAATTAGTGATTTCTTTTTAATGGAAAGCTGAGTTTCAGAAGGATATTCCTCTGTAGAGTTAGCAAGCCAGGAAAAAGCAGCTGAGCTCCAACTTCCAGGCTGAGAGGAGAGGCATAATTAAACACAACAAGGTATGCTACTGCACCAGGGTTTGCAGGCATCTTCTGCAGCAGAGACCTCAATAGACAATCCTCTATTCTGATTTTACATATGAAGTACAATTCAGTTTTGTTAGGCTTCATTAATACAGTCTCAAAATGGAAACACTGCAGCCATAAAAAATAGTTAGCACTTGCGGTCTTGGAGAATGGCAATCCCCTCTGCTGTGGGAAAAAAGGAAAGTAGCAATTTTCTGCAAAATAAGGTGTTTTGGAGGAGGGAGGGAAAGGAAAGGCAGCTGGGAGCACTCCTCCATGATCATTTATGAGTTTTGTGTAATAGATCTTCTGCTAATTGCCTTTCTGACATAGAAGCCAAATTACTTTGTTTCTCTGGGCACTGTGCTGGGATGACACAAGTGGGACTATCATTTGCCATTTCCCTTGTACGAAATAGCGACTTTGAATGAGGAAACATGGCTGCCCTTTCATAAGCATTTCACACATAGTGCATAAAATCCTTCCCACTGGCCCAGGTGACAGGACAGGACAGGACAAAGCCCACCATTCCCACTAACCTGATTTCTGAGCATTGGATAATCCATAAGAAAGTCCTTTGGCTTCTTGCCTGTGAGGAGAGGAAAGCAATTATAAACTTCTGCACTCATAGCATTTCATCTTCTTCGCTCCTTCACTTCAGCAGAGTCTGTGTGTTTAGCAGCTGAAAACAACTGTTCTGTTTTAGTTCCTGGAGGATGCATTTATCAGACTGTATGGCAAGCAAACCTGTATTTCCACACTCGGTTGTTTCCCCATCTGTGTGCATGTTCTGAGTGCCGCTGCGCAAATTCCTTCTGTCTGAAGGAATTCCTTCATGGGCTTGATGTGTGCATGTCGTTATATGTCACTCTAGGTAATGTTTTGGGTCTGTTCTTCTGAACGTTTATGGATTTTACTGGAAATCCAAGGCAGAGCCAAGTACTGCTCGTGATGAAACAAGATCACTAGAGCTTTGCTTATGCTTCAAATTCCTGGATGCGGATAGATGTGTTTTCCTGTTCTGCATTCAAGGGTATGCTCACAGGAATGGACACCTACTGGGACCCAAAGTTAGCAGTGCTTCTTACAGACCTCTGACTTGTGAAATAGAGTGGCTTAGTTTTATCTGCTTAACAATGTATGTGTGCAAGTCCTTATAGATCAGCTGTGACTTTGGCCCGCATCATTAATTGCCCTAAGTGGTGAGGAAGCAGAAAGACAACAGGAGGGAAATAAATTAAAATGCTTCAGATAGCTCAGCTCTTTCCTTCCCTGAATTTTTGCTCAGCTTTGGTGTGCAAACTGTTCCATCTCAACTGCACTACATCTTCACATTTGTGGGTATACGTAGGCTGAACAGAGCAGCCGGTTGCATTGGACTGTAAATTGGGGTGAGTGGTTCTGTTCTGAACCTCCTTCATCCTTGTTTTCCTCTGACTGGGGGATGATTAAGAAAAACAGTTTACAGCAGCATGAGTTCTAATTGGAAGGAAGACTTAAATAAATCTATTTCCAGTTTCCTGGTAAAGAGACTCTGGAAAGAGGGCACATAACTTGCTTGTGCCAGCTAAGATGTCACAGATACCTCCCATGACAAAAGACAGTATCTTACTTTCGTAGGGCTGCACAGATACAAATTCCAGAGAACAGGAACAGACACAGCACTATGAGGACTGGGACAATTATAGCTGTAAGCTTTAAGCCTGCGTGGAAAAAAATAAATGGATACAAGTTAAAAAGGCAAATTAGTCTGAAGATGGGTATCTATTCCTACAAATAATCTTGCAGGAGAGCGTGTAAATGTAGAACTACAGAACAGCAGAACTGCTCCTCAGCCATACGTAGCTGCCTGCCATGTACACGAGTGGAACAGAGTTGAGAAATTGACTGAACTTTTGTCTCAAGGCTGACACTTGGCACAATACCTATAAGCATCTTTACACTGAGCAGTTTTCTTATTGCATACTGAGTAACTTTTTATAAAAAGCCACTTACAGCAACGCTGTTTTCAGTTACTTTTAAAGCTGCTAAATGAAGCTGCTATTTTCCATGCTGAGTATCTGGCTCCTGCTGATCTGGCTGAAACATTTCAGTCAAAATAATTTGAAGATTTCCAAGATTTGAGCTAGGGAAATATGTTTTGCCTGTGTTAGAAATGATTTAGAGCAGGGATTTGGAAAGTAGCCACGAGGTGGCTTTTGCGTCAGAAGCATGAATTTCACTATTCCTGCAGACACTCTGAGAGTAAGGTAGTGCATATGTCCATGGGATATTTACAATTTAGCAGATAACATTTCAGAAGATTTCATTTTCAGTGAAGATGGATGCAATTTACCCATACCACTGCACAGATGAACTGAGTTTGCTCTTGGCAAGAGCAATGCAGTTTCAGAAGAGTTTTTTGTTTCTTTTTTTTTTAATAATGATCACTTCTTACAAACTCCTTGTTCACAGAGACAGTGCTACAACTATCAGCTACTCAACAGGTAGCTGTGTTTAGGGTGGTGGGTCCATAATTCCTGCCTGGCTATGGATCCACCAGTCAGCCAGTATATACTGCAAATTTGATTTTTTAAGAAGTGACCTCCACATAAAGGATGAAGATTGTAAATTAAGGCACTGAGGGAGAAATGTGAGAATTAAGGTTTTCTGAACCCCCATGAACATAAGCATTATGAAATACACGTTTAATTACACAACCCTGCACTACAGTATGTTGCTTTGTGCTGGGGATCTGCTCCGTGAGGAAGGTAACATATTTGTGAGACCGCTGCTCCATGTATTAGCAAAATTAGAAAATGGAGAGGGTGAGGAAGACAAAAGCTCCTCCAAAAGTGCTACTGATGCTCAGGGATGTCTGTTGAGCCTATGAAGCATGGCAAATAACCAATATGTCAGGGAAGAGAAAGCCTGGTGTTACACACATCAAGAAAAATTAAGGCTTTCAATTTCTTTCTGTGCCTCAAGACAAAGAAGCCAAGCTCCTCCCTCCTCTCTCTATAGTTAACCTTTAAAAAAGTCTGAAGAGAAAACAAAAGTTTTGATTTGTGAGAAAGTCTAAAGTTCACTCAGGCTGGGGTGAAGACATGATGTATCATAGGAAAAAAAAATAGTGATGGGCAGCTTACCTAGTTTGGTTTCTTCTGATGGGATGGGCTCTGTAACAGTTCTGTCTTCTTTTCCAAGGGTGGTTTCTGTGCTCTGACTTGTTTTTTGCCACATTGAATGCGTAAATGAACTATTCACTGCAGAAGAGAGCAAGAAATGAGTTACTCTGTGGTAAGACAGCACTCCTTTGAAACACTGCTTGGCCCATACCTTGCATTATTCGACAACCAATCAGCTCAAGCTTCAATGCTATCCGTTGGTTCCAAGTCTGAGGAATAATCCGCACATAACGGGCCACAATTGGGGGGATAAAATTATTACGTACAACGTCACCAGAATCAGAGTTGCCTTGGAATACCTGCAACAGAATGTGAGCGTGTTATTTGCAGGATTTCAAAAATCCGCTTCTCAAAAATGCTCCTGACTTCCAACTCCATATGTTTTTATTATCCTAAAGCTAATGCATCGATCATATGGGACACAGCCACAAGATTTTTGGAAATGGGAGCTCTGGAAAAAAAGGGTCTTCTTTATTGTGGCAGATGATCACCTTTCACTGTTAGTTTAGAGATTAAGATTATGACTCCGTTGCCATTCCCCATAATTCCTAGTTAATGTACACTGGTATAATGCAACATTTTTGACTTAATAATTTCTTCGTGTGCATTGCAGGGCCCTTAAGTTGTGCAACAGTGAATACAAGTATAAAAGTAAAAATAACAGAAGTACTTACTTATTTATTTAAAGTGAAAAATTTCCAAGTGTTTAAGTAAATTCATCAGCTTTCTGTACTGAGACCAAAAAATGACCATTAACCCTGTAGCTGAATCTCCTTTGTTCTATGCTTATTTCCCGGGATCACCAGCCTATGTACAGAACAAGTAACCTTTGCAGTATTAGTTCTTGGAGATGCTTCCGCATGGCCTAGGAGAAGGTGTGAGCCCAATCAGATAGGGAAGTGAGCTCCGTATATCTGAGATAAGACACCAGGCCACACAGGGTTCAGATAGGACAAGTTTTATCATGTTTGTTGGTTGAAACATTATAACTAATAATATTTTCATGGGATTATTTGTAAATAACAAATAACTGTGGAAAACTGACGAAGATTTTAAATAGATAGCCTCCATAAAATTCACCCATTATGAGGTTGACTTTTTACTTTTTTGGCCAACATCCCCTGTGTTTAGTATTTAATGTTTAAAACATCTTAAAGCAATTAACACTGTGCAGTGAAATTCCTTTCTGTACAAGCTAAAGAAATCACAGCTAGTAGGGAATCTCTCCACAGGTCTAACAAGTTTCTAAAACCATAGTCATGACTGAGCACTGTTACCAAGCCCTCTCGTAAAGGATTAGTGAAGATGATCTGACTATGAACACTGTGGGAGCAGAAGGGCTCTTTTATTTTTGTTTCAAAGGAAATGTGAGTTTTTCCTGGAAAAATGTGCAGCACACCCTTTGCCTGCAGGAGCTGGCTCAATCAGATCGTTGTTGAATTCATTCAGAGTCTGTGACAGCTGCTGTGCAGACAGTTGTGGAGTTTCTTTTGTTTAAGAGCATTTACTTTAAGTGCAGGTACATAGCTTCCTAACAGTCTTGGGCTGACAGAAGAGTCATGCCAACGTGGGCTTGGAAGTGGTGCAGTTCCTAGAACAGTGTCCAGAAGAGCTCAGTCTGCAAGCATAGATAAGAAGCACTGATATTTAGCTGAGCTAAATACTTTTCCAAATAGCCTCTTGCACAGCTTGAATCACCCTTTTAAATACAAATAGTATATGTACATGCACAAGCCTCTGTATGTATATCTCACAACTTCAGAAAGCCCTGGATAGCTCCCTGTTTCAACAAGCTTGCTATCTACTCCACAGCTGTAAATTACGCTGGTGAAGACGACCCAAGTCTGGACAAGTCTGAAGCTCCTAATCTTTCTCGTCAGTGAAAGTCTGTCCTTCAGTGTCAAGGCAGCATATAGCTTTTTTCCTCTGTGCTTTGCTACCGCTCCCACTTTCTCTTACCTTTTCTTCATTGCTTAGAATTCCTCTGTAAGTTCTCCATTTTGAGTTGTTATTTCTGTAGTTCAATATATATGTCTTTACATAGAAATTAAAATTCTGCATTGTGGATCCGGAACCAGTGGTTTTGATCCCTTTGAATGAAAAGTAGAATACATTTTCATGTTAGGTTTCTTTTTCAACGCAAGATTTTCAAATGCAAACACACAAGCACAGCCAATTCAGAGACCTTTGTGTTTGAAGCCTTAATTTATTTTTCAAACCGTGTTTGGAATTCAAGAGTGGCCACTGAGTTTAAAGGTTGGGTCAGGAATAGGAATCAGCATTAAGCTGTGAATTTCAAGCAGTGGAGCTTTAAGTAGAACCCAAGTTAATTACTCCAGAAAAGGTAATTGCTTTTTAATATCATGGTCCATATCCGCAGTCTGAAAATATATGAAAATAACATTTCTAAATACAGGATATTTACTTAAATTCAACAAAGGAAAGATTTAATTAGTGCATTATTAACTTTTCAACCGCATTTGGTTTCTTTCCCCAGTGGAAAACCCAGCTGCTAATAATCAGAGCAATCTACCTGTTATTCTCTTCTTCTCTCCCAAGTCTATCTCCAGCCATTCACGACTACTGCTGTGGTTAGAGGCCCAAGCCAGCCCCAGGACTTGAAGCCATGCCTTGTCAGGAGACCACTGGAATAGCTGTCCAAATTCGTTGGTCTCCTCCCAATAGGAAGACGCAGTGATCTGGCTCTTGGAGAAGAATCCCTCTTCCAGACTGAGAGATTTATTGCAGCCTAGGAGTCCCAACACAGACAGGCAGAAGCAGTTATTTTGCATTTTCACAGTTTATTTTCCTATTAGGCTAACAACATATGAAGACCAATCACAACAGCCAAGACTGACACTGTCTAATCTGATGCTAACCTGATGCTATCCATTAGTGTTTGCCAGTCAATTTATAGTGGAAAATCCAGTACCAGAATGCTGCAGTCCCTCTCCTTTACCAGTTGGCTCCTACATACACACTTTCTGACTACTGAATCTCTTATTTTTTCTGTTTTTTTTTGTTTGTTTGTTTTTTAATCTCTGCAGTTTTGTGTATGGGAAGACTTCTTACAATTTATTTTTTTCCTTCTGAATCGTAATATTTATGCTTAGAGTTTGGCATTAACTAATTTTGCTGTACAAAACATTTCTAAAATGGAGGCGCTGTATTGAAAGGAATGCTTTACTGTAAATATTTCAGGTTTTTCACCTGCAATTAGGGCCAGGAAAGTTCCTCATAAGTGAAGCTCCTTGATATTGCTGCCAAGAGGTGATATCATGAAGGTAATAGCTGCAAGTAAGCATTACAAAATCCAACAGAGAACCCACAAAATACCTGCACATCAAGGTTCTTCAGAGAGAACAGGCCAGTGCAATATGGTTTCAATGAGTTAAAAATAATTTCCTGACAATTACAAAGGCCTATACACGTTCTGCAGTTTTCACTGAAATAGTAAATGATTTTATCTAAGATGACTGAAATATAATTCAAATGAACGAGCATGAACTTTTCCCCCTGCTTTTCTATGTTTTATGCAAATTAACAGCTCGACAGATTACAGATATTTTGCATCTTTGAAAGTCATAAACATAGGCTAGTTCTACATAAGTTCAATGTAAATATATTTCCAACCCTCTGTATGTTTTAGTTATTCTATAATGAAGATAGAACTTATGAGCATCTGAAGAAAAACTGCTTTCATTTTCTGCCACCTGAAGTACATAAAAATGGAATTATCTCATTGCTATTTTTCATATGCTACCACCAGAAATGTAACACCAGAATGCTATTCCTGTTTCTCATCTCTGTGCAGATGACCTATTCCTATTCTGTTGTTTTTTTTTTTCCAGCTCACTTCACCTCCCTCCTATTTTTTATTCAACCGTTGAGTTTAAAAAAAAAAAAAAACAACAATTGTCCTAAAATATCTTTTCTAGACACAGCCTAACATTCTCCTGATTGCTTTTCAAAACTTTTGAGGAAATACTTAAATAAAAAGGTAAAAATAAGGCCATTATTCTTACCATTTGAAGTAAACATAAACCGCTTATCTGACAGCGAACCACTGTAAGAGAAAAAGGTAACTCAGCCTTTGAGGACACAGCCATAGGAATGCTAAGAAGTGGGTGGCTTTGGGGCCGTACAGAGTAACTTTTTATCCAGCAGAGTATCTCTGGCCAGGTAACTGCAGTGCTCTTGACAGTCTACCCCTGCAGAGCACTGTTGTGCATCCCATGCTGTGACAGAATCCAGCACAGTTTTATCAGCTTTCAGTGTTTGCTCTGCTCTGGGTTGGCTGCCCACCTCCCCACCCTGTTACTCTTTCTGTGAACTTTCTGCTTCACTCATGTGCACAGGGTCTTAAACACTGCTGCAAGATCTTCCCCCTACTGCTCCTCAGACTAGCAAAATCAAAGGATGCCTAAGAAAAAGAAGGAAAAAGGAAAGAAAAAAAAAGGAAAGCACTGCTCCAGCGTGAAGCTGGATTCTCTTCTCACATCAATTTAGAGAAACTTTAGTGAAATCAATGAATTTCTATTGGTGTAAATCCACACTGTTGTAAATTCACACTGGTATAAGAAATTTGCTTTAGAACCAGTGAAACAGTTATGCATGACTATGACTAATGTATGTTAGCTCCAGCCATTCCCTTTGGCTGAATGTGCCTCAGACAGCCAATGAAAACTGCCCATTGCTTTAATCTGGCTCAGATTAACCAGATTACATTCAGATTAACATTTTGGTTCTGTCATAACCACATTCAACAGCTCTTCTTTGGAGTAGTTCTTTTTGCTCTGTAAAAACTTCCATGGTTTCCCTTTTCCCCCTCCCTGTACCATGGGCTACTTTACTTTCAGAGAAAAGCCATTTCCTGGGCCACCCTCCACAACACACATCACTCAGTGACAACAGCATGGAAAACTGTGCTCTCCTCAGCTTTCCCATGGAGCCACTTTCCCTTCTGATTCTCACTGAGATTCCAGAACGATTCCTTTGACTGTCTGCACAATAAAAATAAAAGCTTGGGTTCCAACATGAAATTCTGATTTCTTGAAGGTCTGGGCCTTTCTGTGCTGCTCCACATGGCCTCGTGCACTCCAGCATTGAGCCAGCTCCATCAGGCTGTCCTTTGCTGCCAGTGAGGAACATTTCAGGTTGCTCAGAGAGGTGCCCTGGAGACATTCAAGGCCAGGCTGGCTAAAGCTCTGAGCAGCCTGATCCAGCTGTATAGGTGTCCCTGTTCACTGCAGGGGAGCTGGACTAGATGGCCTTTTAGGGTCCCTTCCAACTCAAATAACGCTATGATTTTCTCAGAGGGTACCTACAGAGTCTAGTGGCCTACATCCTGACAGCGGTGCACACAGAAGCATGGCTTTTAAGTGCTGCAAATCAGGAAGTGGAAAGCGGTCTGGTATCAAGGTCAATAAGAACACTGCTTCTTTTTGTCACTGAGGGAAAGCCAATGCCTGCAGGCAAACGGGGCCCTTTGGGGTGGGAGAGAGTGCTGGGAGGGAGCAGATCTATTTGGGCACGTAGGCGGTGGAGTTGCTGGGATGAGAAATTCAACCCCTCCCTCCCACATTCTCCTCCAGGCGATCCTCACGGGCCATCAGATGTGCTCTGCTTGTTTCCACCCAGCTCCGAGCCGCAGCCAAAACCATTTTTGCTTTCTTAGGGAACACAAAGCAATCCAGTTCAAGAGAAGAAAAGAAAAACTGATTGCAATCAGTAAAACCTACCCAAAACAGAAATCACAGCACTTCTCAAATACGTATTTGTGTGCTTTCCCTCTGTAATAAAAAAATCACTGAGCTCCCTTTCAAACTACAGGACAGCAAGTTTAGTGACCAAAGGGAGGGAGTTAGCACTCCTAAGACCTATAAAGCTATAAAAATGAGCTGAAATACTTCTGCTACAATTCTGCGAGTCACTGAAGAAGACAAACTAATTCAGTAAGAGGCAATTCATCAGTTTCATAACGTGACAGGTAGCATTTGTCATACAAATTTCACACTGTCCTTTAAGGGATGGCATCATCCCATGCTCTTTGTTTTCCTGCTTAACCAGCAGCACCGCTGTCAGGACTGCATGGCAGACCTATGCTGGTGTCTCTGAGAAAAACAAAAAGAATGCTGCTTCACATTATAAAATTATGTGAACCTCAAGTCCCTTATTCCAGCATCTGTCCCAAGGAAGCTTTTTATAAGCATCTCAAGTTAACCCAAATCTCATATTCATAGTTCACAGGCACTTGGGCTCTTCCACTTTCACAGGCAAATGACTTCACATGTGCAGATGTACAGTTACAGGCCTCCACAGGCAGCTCACGTTACGAAGTTAAACCCCATATATTTGTCCTCAGGTAGCAGAAATGCTCAATAAATCCTGCCACTCGATATTCATTATATCATCTGTGGGTTCAGGTCTGCACACGGGGCGTGAAAGTTGGAAATCTCACAGATAACAGAGCATAACATGCTCGATGAAAAAATGGAATCAGGCAGGCCAAGGTAAGGTCTTAAAGGCTGGCAAGTGAGCAATTCATAGCTCTGCTGCTACTTTATAACACAGATATTTAACAGCTGGGTGCACACAGGCAGCAGCTTTGACGAGGTCAGTTTCAGCTCAAGTCACTATATAATTTAAATCTTTACTACTGAAATCCGCTATAAATGAGATTTGTAAAAACTCGAGTAAGCTTTCACTGAAGGGAGGACAAAAAGCTGGTACAACACTGCTATCCTAGCACTAGTTTTTCCTTGCTGGTGCTGGCAAGGAAAAAACATTCAAGAGAATCTATTGCAGTGTGGAGTTGTCCCAAGGACAGGGAAGCTGGGCAGCTTTGGGAATACATGTTATAAATACTTCTTTAAAGCATGATGTGCACTGGTTCATTTTCATAGTAAGTAGGCTATCTGCTTCCAGGAACACACTTCCATGTTTTGAAATAAAATGATCTCCCTCATCCTCCCCTGGAACGACGGGTTCACAGCAGTGGTTCATCTGCTCCTGGGACTGTCCCAGCCACCATGGGCAGCAGAAGCATCCCAGGAATCACTGTTCTCACCCTCCTATGTTTCTACAAATCACACATCTTACTTGTAGGCATCTGACATGCTAGGAGCCCGTGTACCTCTGTCTCTCTGTATGATATGAGGAAGGCATTGGTCAGTCCCACTGGGCAAATCCGTCCCTTCGGGAGAGCATTGTCCTCAAGGAGTGCCTCTGTCTGCCCCAGCATGCAGGAGGTGATGGCACTCCTCACTGGGGTGCTCCCTGGTGGGCCTTGCACTAACTGGGATGAATCCAAGCCAGGAGGCCTGTTTCAGCACAGGAGTACCCATCTCGGCTCTTGATTGATTCAGTGTCAGTTCTGTCACTTGGTGTAATGGTTGTTTCCACCTCTGTGGACACTTTCATTACTCACATGAAGTGAGTAACTCATTTTGAGTAGCAACAATAAAAGGATGCTTGGCAATGAAGTTCATGGGTTAATTAGGCAAACAGTGTTTTCCCCCAGCACATCAACATTTGCTGTCTTTTACGCTTCATTCGTTGCTCACTAACTCCTGTACTGTGAGAAAATACAAGTGGGGAATCCCAGCTGTCTTTCATTATAACATTTTATGTGCTATTGCCTGAGTTACTCCTGGGATTTTCAAGGATTGCACGCATACAAATGTATGTAAACGGTTCTACAACCTCTGTAGTTAAGGCACAAAATATTTAATTTCTTAGGTCTTCATAAAGCTGGCATGTGTGAAGGAAATAATTTTTATTGCTCGCTTTATGGAAAGGCTCAGTGCTGAGCTGAGCCCTCAGTCCTGCTTTCCTTGAGACAAGACCATATTATTTTTCTATATATTTTAGCTGTGAAGCAACACACTTAAGAAAAATAGAAAACATTCAGGTTTTAGAGGCCTTCTGCTAGCTGTCTACATGCTACTCATTTTGTATTCAGCTACCCACAGCACCAGTGTACAAAGACTTTCTGCTTGTACCTAAGGTTAAGCACAGCAATAGACCAGATGAATGCCCGTGTCTTCTGTTGGATTCACAAAGTGAATGTGGCCATGGTCACAGGGAACAAGGCTTAAAAATTAAACATCTGATTACATAATTTGCTTATCACCTGCAGGAGTGAGATGTGTATACAGATAGCTTTAAATTAGCTTTGATCTCAGTACCAGCATGTTTCCCAGTGATTTCATAATTGGTCTGCTTGCTCTGCTTCACTGAGAGAAGGGAGAAGCCAAATGTTCACAGAATGGCTGATATGGTACCGAACATGGGGGAAAACAGGAAAAAAATGAAAAGTCATATTCCCTTGGCTCTTACAGTCTATGGGACTGAGGAGATTTCCCTACCCATAAGAAAAAGAAAAAACAAAAAAAAACGCTTCTTGCAAAACCCAGATAACATTTAAAAATTCAAAATATGAACCAACAGAAATGACAGAGGCAGTTGCTGGAAGGGCTTACTGCACTGGATAGAGATTAGAGGATTTATTTCTACTTCAACAACAGCACAATTAAAAGTCAGAAGATAAGTGGTAAATATAACACCCTTGCTATAAATACTCTAAAAGAGAAAAATTCTGAACATGTCAAGAGCTCAGTGTTTAAGAAAGTATTCACTAAATCCCCTGTGGCTCAACAGCACTTTTTATTTATTCATGTTCTTTTTTTTTTTTCCACTTTAACATGAATTTAGCATGATTTATTGGTACACCTATTAAGGATGTTTGTTGCAGAACATCACACTTTCACATACCTGCTAAAAAACTAATTTGCAAATGTATTTTGGAAGGAAAAGAAGAAGAAAAGAGAGAGAAGATACAGCCCTAAGCTTTATAAAACCACGTAAACTTGGACCATTTTCCTACAATCTCTGCCAACACCATGTTAATAAAGCCATAGAGACAAACTCACAAAGCCCCAAAACCAGCAGCTGACATCTCTTTCCCCAAAAAGCACTGGTTTGGTGTCTCACCTCCCTTTGATGACCTGACCAGTACCCCAGGCTCAGAGACTGCTCCCAGAGCCATGGGTGGGTAAGTTCCTTCCCAGCTCCCTGTGCCCCAGTGGTACTCACTCATGTGAGGGGATACCATTGGCGACGACGCCTTCATAGCGGCTGATGCCCTTCTGCTGGGTGACACTGATCTGACCTCCCAGTTCATCTGCAATGACACCTGCATGTATCGCCGACTTGCACAGCAGGGAGGTCTGAAAGGTAAAAGCCATCAAAACCCCAAACTGAGAGCGTGAATCTGACAAAGTGGTAGTGCTCTCACTTCCAAGCTGCCACTACACAAGTGTTAGAGCTCATAAAGTCCTAAAAAGGCATGAGAGCAATAGGGAGAGACTGAAAGAGAAAGAACAGTAATTTTTGAAAGGAATACATGCTTCCAAAAGTCAAGTTTTTCTCAAATGAAGAAGGTAAACATCTAGAAAAATTGGGCCCACCTCAGGAAAACAAAGTCAAAGGCAAAGCAACCACTCTTCTTTGCAAAGAGAAAACAATAATGGCTTTGTGGACCTACCTGAAGCCAGACATACCTGTCACTGCATAGTGACTTAGGATTTGAGGCATGGCATGCATTGGGAAATGTGTCTGTGTGTCATTCACATGGGGACAGCTTTGGCATCTCCAGCACCTGGCAAGCAGGGCTGTCTGCCTGTTCCTCCCAGGGAGGGCCAGGTATGCAGGGACGCAGGGGTAGTAGGGCTCCAGGGAGTCCTGGAGGTCTTTCCCATCAGAAAAGCTGAATGGTGGAGAGATTTCCTTCAAAATCTCCTCCGCCTAGATAACATCTGCATGAGGTCATGTCATGTGCTGCTTTTCTTTCCCAGTCACCCCTGACAGCAGGAATAACCCCAGCTCATTTTAACACAATGTGGCATTTCTTTGTGTTTTTCAGCCCTCCCATTCTCCTGGATGGGGTGGTTGCTTGAGTAACTGGATGAACAGGTTACGCGTGGGCTTTCTGAAGACTCAGCAACTGTTTTGTTTTTGATATGGTGACTTCAGTGGTAGGATTAATCTTAACTCCACTCTGTAAGATGTCAAGATTTTAGAGGCGTGGAGGGAGGTGAGACCAAGGTGAGGGGCACAGGAGAGGCAGAGCAATGTGTGATAGGACCGTGGATATATGTAACCACTCAGGCAGATTTGTTTTAAAGAGTGAACAGTTAATAAAAACTGATCCAAGAGGTATTCTATTATTGGAAATGAATGTGATTGGACAGTGCATACTAAATATTAATTTCACCTCAGAGCATGTTCCGGCAATACTGAAGGCAGAATCTTAAAGAAAACCCGCAAGTAACAGAAATGTATTTTATTCTTATGAGAGATAACATATAAAAGAAATGTGCATGGATTTTAAACAAGTATAAGATGAATTCATAGGAATATTCAGTACATGAAAGAGCACTGCCTCAAGGAAATACCCTATGCATTTGAAAGACCAGAAACCTGGAGTTAGTAGGTTTATTTGACAATCAGTGAACTTTGTTCTCACACAATTGTTTGAAAAGTACTTCAGTACCTGCTCAGTGCACACTGATAACATGGTAATAAACTGATAGTAAAATGTAACACAGCTGGGAAGAACTATTTACAAAAGCAGAGCAGCAAAAACTGAAACCAAACTGTGCTATGTAACAGAGCAAGGGATTGTCCTTTCTGCTTTTATTAATTTCCTCTCTTTATTTTGGGTACTTACATCTCTGTATCCTTCTTCTATATTCCCAGAAATGTCACCTGCTATGTCTCTGCAGCCAGCAGGACAGTATCTGCTGTAGTAAAAGAATAGGCCTTGTTTAAAACCTGGACTGTCATGATGCTGCACAGAAACAAACCCATCTAAAAGAAATGCTCTCAAACCCATAGATACTTCAGCAGTATGTTCTGGTTGATTGTTCATTAGTGATTATGCAAGGTAAATAGAAGTGCCCTTGAGTGGACTGCACATAGCAGTACACAGAGAGCTACAACAGCATTCTTCAAGTGCATTTTGTTCAGTCCTGAAGTTCTAAGAATGTTATTACTCAAGCTTTCAGCCCAGACAAGAAGTCTGCATGCACATCCAGGCAAGTAACCAGTAAAGTACAATTAATTACCATTTCAAATCCTATCAAGGAGCCCAGAAATTATAGCTTGTCCTCAGATGATCTTTTATCAGCTGAGGCATGATCTGCTCTCAGGAGATGCCGTGGTATTCAAGGCTACTTTGAATTTCAAAGTGGAAATTCTTTTTACGTATACCATATGCATGTATTCCCAAATGAGGACTGCTGAGAGCTCTGTAACAGTACTCTCTAGTTTTCCTGGGCTGCAGATTTCCATTCTGTACTAGTGCTTCACACAACGAGGCCTGACACTACTGCAGCATTGTAGCTCAAAAGCATTCACTTTCCCAGTAAACTAAGACTGTACCGGCCTTATGTGACATTTTACAGTGATTGGACCAGGTGACATAGAAAAGTAAGCAACAGTGAAGAGATGAAGACCTTCTTTACCTGTATTCAGTCTTTGTGTAGTGGTTTGCTCGTTCCAAACACGTGATTAGATCTGTGGAAAGTTTACAAATGTCAGTCCAAGTTGCAAGACATAGAAATACAGAAAAATGTTTGGCTAAACATGAAATTGCATTTGAAGGTTTCTCTGTATAATACTCAAGAGATAAAACAACAGCTATGGTTTTCCCTCATTCTTTTCATCTCCCTCTTCTACTCATATTTTACATACCTTCAACAAAGATGCATAGGAACACCCCCCAGAATATTAAATGTAGATTCTGCCTCTTCACCTCTCTGATCTCTTCATCCTATCACTGTGCAGTAAAAGCCCTTAATACAGAGAGTTCTCATTTTCTGTTTCACTGGGCCTGTTCTGCAAATTATCTAGGTATGATTTCAGCAGCTATTATATCTGCTTAATGTTACAATTGCTTCTCGTACATATGCTATCAAAAAGATGATATTGCGTGCTAATAAGACACCTGAAAATATTTAGGACCAAACATATGAGCCGAAGTCTACGTGTAGAGAAGTCAGGGAGTTAGGGAGGACTATTCTGCTTATCCTTTAGAAACAATGCTTTACCTGGGTGATCACTGCTGGCATAAGACAACAGAAAGCCTCGTCCTGATACATGGGATCCACTCTCAAAGTGGATAGTTGCTTCATTGCTATCCAGAATGATTTCTTTGGGGACGGGCATCATATTACCACAGTACGGTCCTACAGACAGAATGAAGATTTTAGAGTTTAGGTGAGATAGTTAGGCTGGAATATTCTCATAACAAACAAGGAATTTCATAACATGCTCATTCTCCTTCAGTACCAATCCAAACATTGACAAAAGGGTTCAGCCCTTTATAGGTATGAGCTCCGAAGTTACCTTGACAAAGAATAGCAAGAATCTGACTGTCCCTCCAATAGCATAAATTCTAGCATTAACATCTCCCATCACATAAGCCTCAAGAAAATGATTAATACTCTTCCACGTTTGAAGTAGTGTTCTTAAAGACAGCAGTAACTCAGGAGAGAAAAGAGTGGAATGAACACTGAAAGGCAATCCAAGGGATCTACACAGTGTCTGCTATCGCTGCTTCAGCATAGCAGCTATTCTGAAAAGCTTAAGATCACAAACAGCACACTTGGTCTTAAAGGATGCATGTGCTACGTGTCAAGTTTATCAGCAAGAGCTACTTCACTCAGAAAATTTCTTCATTTATTTGCCTTTTAAAAACATCACCAGACCATTGAAATATATAGTTCAAATTTCCTGAGTTTAAGACAAAGAGGGACACGAAAGGAGCAGGAAAAGGAGGCACGAGTCTCGTGCCTACATTGAATTAGATAATGGTTTTATAGCTACCAACTGCAGTATCTAGGAGCACTCCTGAGGACTCTCCTTTCTTATCGCAGCAGGCGTGTCCGGGACTCCCACAATTACATTTACTTCTTCAGAAGTCACTTCCTGTGGGGAGCTTTCTTCTGAAATTGCCATAATCTTGCCTTCCATCACCACACCTGGGTGCAAGCACTTGTCTCTGGCTGTCCTCAAGCACAGAGGATGTGGGAAATCAAAAGCAGTTTGGATATACTTTGAATTTAAGGGAATACTTACAATATAAACTGCTAATAAGACATCTTGTAAAATGGCAAATATTCTCCTTAGAAGCCCTCAGACTATCTATTCTGTTGAGAAGCATAGCAGCTTTTGTATACTAAAGCGAGACCTTGGGACGGAAAATGATCCCTTTGATTTTTTCCAGGACAATCTCTTTTTCTTGGTGGTGGATATTTTATCGTGCCTTGGAACAGAGATTACAAGAAATTACAATCAAAGTACAGCACAAATTTGATGAGCCTTCTGAACAGGCATCTAAAAGTGTCTTCATTTTGTTTGATACTCTTGGGGAGTACCAAACACTTCTCAAACACTTAATCAGATAGGAGATCATCCCATAGAGTAGCCCAGTCAAAGGCAATGACAGCCAGCTTTCAGCAGAAGGGGACAAATTAAAGGACAGATTCTGTCTTTTGGCTTGAAAAATTATAAGGCAAAGCCAGGCAGGCAGAGAAACAAGTGACAATTGTGACATTTCCCTGGAGTACTCCTGTGTTGAAAATGACTCGTGACTTAGAGAAAACAATATCTATAAAAAGGGTTAAACAAATTGCTTAGGAAATGAACTTATCAAAAAGACAGCATTTGACACTGTGTCATACCAGACAACTGCACAAGTGGTTTATTTGAGGTCTTTTGTGTCAGAACGCAGTGGGAAAAGTGCTAACTTAGAACTTTTTTTTTCTTCCAAAGTAGAGGAAAAGAGAAAGAGAGAAAGGGGAGGAGATAGAAAGGCATTGTGCGTCTTCATGATGAAATTAAACACCTGAGAAAGCGTTAGTCCTTTTCTTGTCTCAGGGGCTGACTGCATATTTTCTCACCAATGCTCTTTTGCTTTTTCCCTGACAGCGATTAGCAGTGACATATCTACTCTGTAGGTATAATTTTGATGGCTGACTCACTCAGCCACACACTGGCTGGGTCAGGATTAGCTGTCTCCTCCAGTAGCAAGTCTACCTGTGTTCCAGGTAATTTTACAAACAAATCACATGTCGTAAGTAAAATGATAAAACAAAATAAGAAAGTCTGGACTCATACAGTTGTACAATATGAAAGCCAATAATTCAGAAACAATCAGCTTAAGAAATCAGCATGCAATGCCTGAAGACAAGTTTATACTGTTAAGTCATAAATCCAATAAGGGTTACAAATCTATGGTTATCTCCTAGTTCTGTCAAAGGCAGTTTGGGTGTATCAAAGATCCAAGAACTCCTTAGTTTATCATAAAAGATATAAAAGAAAGAAACAGTAACCACTGAAGAAATTAATACCTTCCAAAAGTTTATCAATTACCTATTTACATAGATTAAAAAAATAAAAAGAGGTAGATATTAATACCAGAAAATATTCACTTGTTCTCTCACTGCAAACAGATAAAGCCTTGCAACATGTTTCAACACAGCTCTTCCCAAAAGCTCAGGTGTTATCATCAGCATACAGCCACATCATCATACTTCCATGAGATCTAGCAAAGCTTAATTGTATCCCATCAAATACAGAAATTAGCACTGAGAACTACAGTTGAGAAAAGTATACAAGCACCACCTCACATTCCTACTGCTGTCCTTTGAGATACTGTTTTGGCTTTACTCTGTGAAAGAACTACATACAGCCAGCTTTCTGGAAACGTGTCATTCCTCACTCTTCAGTGTTTACTAGTGACCAATGCAAGCACAACTGATTTACTCAAGAGCATAGTTTTCTGTTTAGCAGCTAACCTCTCAATTTTGACTAGTTTTTGCTGTGACCTTTTGACCTCTGATTCTCATTTTCCCCACAATCAATTCATTTCAAGAAATTCCCCACGTGAAAAAATGGTAATTCTTACTAAATAAAACTGAATCAGGGTAAAGATGGTTCTTTAAGCTCAGTTTTGACTGATCAGATAATTTTACGCCTTCACCAGTTTTCTAATTTCCTTCAGAAAAATAATGAGGTTGTTTTTAACTACATGTACTCCTTCCTGTGCACTTTCAGCACAGCAGCTCTCTATTTGTTTGAATACCGTAAAGCCAGAGAAATCATACTCTCCCAGACCTCTCACATTTTGGTTCATGATGTGCCTGAGTGAGGTGCACTTTACACACAGTAGCACCCAGCATGTTTGCTCTCCATTGACATACCTAGTGTCACTTTGAATATACACATTAGCAGATTTTATAGATGTTAGTAGATTAAAACCCATCAGCACCTATAGCAATTCTAAACTGAAAACTGTACTTCCTAGGAACTATTTTCCCTTTGCAATTGAGGGGACAAGATCATAGATCAAAAATATGGCTTTATCATCTACCTCTAAGACTCACACATGCTTCCTCCCTTCTTTAACTATGCCATATAAAGTCTGTTGACTTCCCCAGGCTGTCTACATGAATACTGAACAACCTCAATGGAGAAGAGGGATGGAGGAGAAAGCTTTGGTTTGTGCCCAGTTTAAAAAGGAAAAACTCATTTAAAGGCCTTCTTAATCTTCATTGGAGCATTTGGACCTGACTCTGGATAAGCATTTAATTTCTAAACTTGGGACTATGCCAGAAGTTTTTAAGATTCCTTTTGAAAACTGCCAGATCACGTTATCTGTTTTTCATCTTCTAATGTTAGTTGTGAGGTGGGTTGCTTTGCATATTCAGCTTGAAAAACACGTCAAGAATGCTGATCTCTCTCCTTGTTTCCTCTTTCAGTGAGTCTCCTGGATGTCTGCTGGGGTAAGGAGGAGGCAGGGTTGTTAGGTTTGTTTACTAAGAACAAAGGAAAGATTTTGATTTAATAAACAGATGTGCTACTTGTCATGAAATGGAGTAGGTGTCCTCCACACTTCAGTATTAGTATATCTATGTATCAGGGCCTTTCTTTTTTTGGTGTCTTGCTGAAGAGCTGACACAACTGTGGTTCAGTCTGTTCACTCCAGATTCATTAATAGAAATGTATTTTTTAAATTCTGCAGGAGAGCTATTAGGGGCTTATGGATTTTGAATGTTCCTAATTTAATATTCTCTATGATTAAATTAACATTTAATGCCTTTCTTTCAGAACTCCTGATCTGTTGATATGGTTTAGGTGGCTTGAGTGGAATACACTTATTTTGAAACTGTCTCCAAGCACTATTAGTGTCCTGGGAAATACATGGTAAATGGCCTCATGTATATCCTTCGGCTGCCTCTTCTGGAGATCAAAGAAGTTATTTTATGCTTTGTTTGTTTTTAAAACGTTAGCAATAGCCTACCACTTTTGTCTTTTTGATAGTAGCATTGTTTCGCAAATCTGATGATCTTCACAGCATTGTCTGTTTTTATGAAGTATAGTTTACTTCTGCTGTCAGCCAGACTGGAGCATTTCCTGAGGTCATTTTGTAGAGCTGTGTTCCTTTATTCTTTCTACTTTCCTTAAGAAGTGCACTGCCAGAGCACTCACTCCTCTCACACCAAGCAGCAAGGCCTACACACTGTTTGTTTCTGTAATTTCTGAAGTACCTCAATAGCTGGGGAAGGACAGGGGATGTAATGAACGTGGATTATGCCTGCATCATTTCAGAGCTAAAAACTCGGCCAGGGTGTAAAAGATTTACACAAACAGCTCACAAAAACTGCAAGGATCTCTTGTATGAAAATGTGTGTTTTTGAGATTTGTCTCCATCCCACATTCACACAAATGCCTCACTTTCATAAGCAATGACTGAGCATAGCCAGTAACTCTTCTTTTCCTGCCATCAAGAAAGAGAGGAGAAGAAAAGCCTCCTCTGTGCAGGACATGATGAAGTAGTGTTTAATGCTCAGTAGATATGAGTTGACAGGGAAGTCACATCAGTTACTCAGGGTGAGACAGTCTGGTTATTCAGCATTTAACTCTGCGCAACATAGTCTGACTTCAGAATGAATCTATGAGTTACTTCTTTTAGGAAAAACAAATAAAACTTTCACAGTTAATCTTTCCAAAAGGTTACCAAAGATGGTGATGAAGGAGAGAAAAAGGCTGCCAAGCAGTCAGGTAGAAGTAGTAATTAATTAGTTTAAGAATGGATAGCTAGGGCCACCTGCTCTCCAGACAGTAAGTCTGCCTGCCTGACCTCACCTAACACCGTGCCTGTGGTGTTATCTAAACCCAAGGACAGAAGCCCAGCCACAGTTAGGAATCTTTAGCAAAGAGATGTAACTGTTAAACAAAAAAAAAATGCAGAAAAGTGCACAGTACAGTTTATGCATCTAAAATGAGTATGAGGTCATTTGATAAAAGAAAAGCAAAGTCGTTGTTTTACAGCTCAATCTTTTGAAAGCTGCTGTAACCAATCAAGCAAAACCCAACTGTTAACAGAGTTCTGACTGCTAAGAAACCACTCAACTTCATCTTCAGTGAGAACTTGTCTGGGCATTTCACTGGATTTCCTGAAATACCAGAAACAATACTGCAATAACAAGTTTCCTTTGAGGAGTGAAAAAGAAGCCTGGGCGCACCCTCTGCTAAAGAAAGATGCTTATTGCAATCTATAGTGAGGAAGGGTGGTTCAATGAATCCCCTCATGCCATGATGACAGGTGTGAGGCACTGGAAGGTATTTGGTTCTCCTGCACACACACACACACACACACACACGCTCACTCTCAGCAGCCACCAGACACACATCAGTGAATGCTCAATTTTCCGCACACATCAGTGACTGCCTGTGGGGAGAAAAGAGCATTTCCAGTGATTTCTCTTGCTATTTCACACTAGTTACTGAGTGAAAATTATGCAAGAATTTAACTGCCTTAACTCTCCAAATTATTACTAGTCACTCAGCAGATCTGACATCCACCCCAGAGGAACACATCAACCTCCTACTGACTCCAAGTGAATGGAAGTAGGCACTTACCTGTTCTTTAATCTCCCTCCAGTCAAAGACTTGTGATCATCTCACAAAAATTAAGGGAAAAAAACCTAAGCCATTAGTTGAGGAAAGAGTGAAAAAGGCAAACAAAAAGGGTCAAAAAAGATACAGAAATTGGTAGTCATGAAAAGAAGCAGAGCAAAAGACATTCCTGTCAAGCCTTAAAAACATTCCTGTTAATATGCTCAAAAGTGGTGTAGCAATGGCTGTTGTGTTCCTGAGAACTACAGGGACCACATGGTTAATCTTGTTTTCACATATCCCTTTAACTAATTAAAAAATCAGCAGCTCTTTTCAGAGCTCGGTATTTTTAATATGCTCAGCTAATGCAATTAACTCTAGAAGAAAAGCATTTCAGAGAAGGCTGCACCCCGACCACGCTATGAAACGTGCTTTATGCTATTTTCTATTCTAGATCCCTTCTGTGGGGAAAACAGAAGAAACAAACAGAAAGAATCCACCCTATTTTTACTCAGTGCAAAGCTGTGCCTTTGAAAAGCAGCACTGTATTTATTTCTCCCAGTGACAACATGTGCAGAGTTGTGTTAACATTTAAAGATTTGTCAGACAAAGGTGACTCAGTTTCACCAAAACTGGAGTTGCTCTACCTCTACTGACGGATGATTAATGTTTTCACATCTAAGTCTGGATGGAAAGCCAGCAGTTGGAAAGAAAAGGCTTACTACAGTGTCGTTCCCCCAGTTAACCTTGAAAAAAAAAAAAAAAGGGGAAAGAATAAAAACCCTGAGATAGAGTGTTCAGCCACTTTATGGCTCCAGTTTTAGAGCTTCATTAAGATTATTTAATGACCATCTTTTGATGGCAATATCGTGGAAATGTAAATGCAATGGCTGGCTCCATAGGTTCATCAAAGCTGAGAAGCATCAAAAGTGAGATCTGTAGTGTAAAGTTTGCGTTTCATCTGAGTGGGGAGAGTTAGTAGATCAGCATACTCACTGCTACACATTATTCTAGGAAGGAATTAAATCCAGAGTATTCCTGGGAGAGTGTACAAGGAGGGATGAATACCCCGAACTTAAAATACATCTCACACATCGGTATTCTTCTGCCTAATCTGTAGTCACAGGCTTGCTGAAGCAAAGAAGTCACCTGGCTAACATAAATCCACTTGTTTGTTTGTAACAGTTTCCCTTTGGTGCATGGGACACAAATATCCCAGACATGAACTACATTACTCCTTGTGTATTTCATGAATCCCAGCAGGAGGTTATTACAATGAATGAATCACAGTTATATATAAAGACGTGGGACAAACGTGAAAGGACAGAACACTTTGTCATCAGAAGACTTGCTTACACTAACGTATTTACATGCACACGGTGTGGTGCTTTGCCTCTGACCAATTTTCT
>VXAB01003756.1:342088-362343 GCA_013399175.1 Odontophorus gujanensis | reverse complement strand
CCCTCCCCGTACGACTGGATTGAGTATGCAATTTATTGTGAGATGTGATCTAAAAGGACAACAGAAAGCACCATTTTTGCCAAGGTAAATTATGCAAGCCCTACATTATCCATAAGGTAAATATCACATGAGGAAATTAATTGGTTTGTGAAGGAAACACCAATTGCCATTAATTCACAAGACTCAATTTTCTGTTCTGCTTTTTAACTCAGTCAACCTAGCTTCTAGGAAGTCAGCTCTTTCTATTATAAATACTGCAGTCTTAACAACAAGCAGTTCTCTCTGCCTCTGGTAGCAATGGAAGAAATACGAACTGAAGTGAGAGACACCCATGCTGTCAAAGATGCACACCAGCAGGCTTCTGACCCGGAGCACTGAAGGTAAAGAAATGCCTTCCTTCAGTATTCCCATACCATCAGCTTGCCTGGTACTCATTACCACAGTGCTGACCACACAGGTACATATACAGGCTCAGAAAAACATGAAATATTGTGGTTGCTGTGGTTTGTTGTGGGTTACATGCAGCTAGTGGGAGGGATATTTCAAATCAAAAAATAAAAACGTAATCAGCCACAATTTAACTTAAGTACTACACGATTGGTTCTGACACTGGGTATGAACCACAGCATTGTTTCTGCCTCTTTCATATCTCCTGTGATGAGCCTGTGTAAAATCTATTTGCAAACAGAAGTGAAAAGCAGTGCATACATAACACCCCGTATACACTACTTATACTGCAAACCCACATTTGCTTTTTATTTTACTGCATTTTTTATTAGTAGCAATCTTGTTCTCACATTTTGAAACAGGGTATGGTAGAAAGGTCTGCATAGTTTTTCCACTCATCTTAAGAGTAAATTGTTCAGCGCAGCTAGCAGCTACTACTCAGCTACCAATTTATTTTGATGCAACATAACTCTGCTTTCCACCCCGAGGATGCAGGGACTGAATTTCTCCTGAAAGCCAGGAGACTTACTTTTAAAGCACAGGCATTAGCACTTCTTGAAAACCAGAATGTTCTCAGATACACGTTTAACTATGCTTTTTCCACCGTGATAAAATGCTAATTGTTCAGCAAGTGCTGACTACTCACTCAGGCTGAAAAAACGTTATTACCACCCAGGTTCTCATTGCATGTGACACAACACTTTGTGTTACAGCTTATCTACTGAAATTCGGTTTTAAAGCCTTCAGGAGGAGCACAAAGCCTTTGTCTCCCAAGTAATTTCCCCTTCCCTGACACAGGAAACCTAGGTTAAAACAAAACCCTGGCTTTGGTAGCAAGCTGAGATGGCAGGGAGGGCAATGACTTGGTGTTAGCCACGGACCTTGCTGCCAAGTCCTCCCAGGAGAGGGGGAATCTCAAGATCTTTGAATATACTTTACAGGTTAAAATACGTTTTCCCATAGTTGGAGGAGACAGTGGACTTATTCACATACCAAGCTCATTTTGCACAGCAAGCATAGCTGACTGTTAAGTGAAAGCAATCCACCAACACAGAAAGGGGGTAAAATAGATGTAAGCTGTTTCGAGGAGAGGTTGCACGTCCCTACTCCACACAGCTACCCCAGCTGCAACAACAAGGCTCAGCTGTATAACAAAGCCATTCTGTTTGGAGAGGTGAAGAAGCCCACCTATGTTTCCAGTGTTTTTAGGCCTCTCCTCAAGGGGTACCATGAAGAAAAGGGTTATTCAATTTCTTGCAGGACACACGGGCCTTTGTATGGTAAGAGGGATCTCATCCAGAATTTCCCATGTGTTTTTGCAATATGAAATAAAACAAAATTTTAATTCAGAAGACATGAACATCTGGAAGATGACATCTATGTGACTTCAGCTTTAATGTCAAAGTGTTAGACTGAAATCCAATACTGTTGAACGTTTGTGGTGGGAGTGCCAGAAATTTGAACATCACAGACTGAAGCTGTGATGGAAACAAAGTTTCTACAGCAGCTGAGGGAAGAAACAATGGCTTGCAGCTCCACCAAACCTGAGGTGGAGAAATAACACAACAAACCTATAACTGCCTGATGAAATCGCTGCAACTGTAGCAGCAGTTCAAGCCCAAACATCACAGGAAATTACAAAATAAAGATCCTGCTTATGGAAGATGACATGGATCTGTGTTTCTTGCCTTGCCCTGCTCTGCCTTCTCCATTTATTCTCCTGACTTTCTTCAGGTTTGAAAACACCTTTACCAGGGCCCCATGGAGAGAAGCAGAGAGAGAATTGGTCGAATGCAATTGTCCTTTCCCTTCCACACTATGAGACAGCATGGGCTGCACTAGGCCCCCTAGGAAATGGAAATAATGAGCAAGGACTCTCTGGGGCTGGAAATGCTGCTCAGAGCAAAAGCCCCACCATCACCAAACTGAACCTCCACTTCTTGGAGGGAAACTCCAGAGAGACAGGTCCTGGTTCTGCCCAAAGAACTGACGGGCAGACAGGGAGCAAAGGACCAAAACATTTCCTTTGTATAATGTTCTCAACCCCCAGGCTTAACTAGACAGCGTAAAAAAGAAATCCATAACTAGCAGCAGCCTTCCTACGTTCAGCCAACTTCAGAAATGCAGCTTCGGCTCTCACAAAATTTTCACAGACAAAATGAAATTCAATTAGTTCACAATTTATTCTGAAAGTTAAACCAGAGATACCTATATACTCTTAAAACTAGTCAGTTCACTATTTTCCATATTATTATTTATTTAACTTCACCAGTAGATTGCCCCAGTTTAGAGTTCCCTAATCGCTGTGGTAACTCTAATTAAACCTCATGGGGAAGCTCTGCAGTTGCTCCTATGCACTGATATTCACTTTTTTTTTTTTTTTAATTTTTAAAAAACTACAGATAGTTGGGATACAACACAATTCCACCAAATCCAGTCAGAAGGATTTTATTTTGATTTTGTCTGGCTTGTTTTATTCTTAACAGATGGTGCAAGCCCATGTGTTGATGAGTACATGCTACAGGAGCATGCATCGGATACAGTACAGCCAGCCCCACACCTCAGCTCTGTCTGCGCTGAGAAGCTCAGTGCACAACACTGCTCAGGATCACACTTTTTTGCACTGTGGGGTGTCTCAGATCGGCCTTCTAAGCTGTAGCGCTTTCAGTACCCAAAACAGAGCTTTGAGAGGGCGTTTTAGGTATTTCTACTTGTATTCCCAGTGGACTAGGGGTGACAAGCTTTTGACAAATGTAAGTGAATGCATTTTTACATAAGCAAGTCAACAAATTATTTGTATGAAACATTCACATTACATGCACGTGCAGATAACTCAGGGAACAGCTTTCCCAAGGCATCTTTTTCTCTCTCCTTTGTCAGTGAGGCTCCCAGCAGCCTCTCCGTCACTGATTTTATTTGAAATATGTCCTCTGCTAACCTAAAGAGAAGTACATATAAAGGGCTTAGAGCTATTTATAGCAAAGCCTGTGCAACTGAAAACATGGCAGTTCTCATGTGGTGGGTATACACTGTGCTTATCAAGTGCAACTGGAAAACTGTTGCCTCTGTCTTCAGCAATTCCAGTCAGCATTCACAACACAACACTGAGGGAGCCAAGGAAGGAAGCAGACATAAGGACAAAATGCAAACAAACTGAAAAAACTACCAGTTGGTTATATTCAGAAACTGTGGAGGATGCGGTGTGCGTGCAAGATTCATCTCTATCTGCACTGCAAACTGCTGGGAATGGGTACACAGGCTGGATTAGCATTATCGCACCAATATTCCCCAGTATGTGTTCTGTTCAAGACCCTGAGAACAGGCACATTCTCTCAAAATTACTGCATATGCTGTTATCACACTAAACAACAGCCTTGCCCCAAAATGTTTAAGGGTCTACTGCCTATAAATTCTTCCAACTTAAGAGAAAAATTTGGGCGTTGGGTGCAACTGTCACCAGACCCAGATGTAACGCAGACAAACTCCACATTTGGAAGCTGATCTGCAAATCTAATTTGTTTCACTGCTGTGCTCTATTTGAAGTGAAAAGAAAATGGGTTACAGCAAGAGTACAAGACAGAATTCGCCACTTAATAGGTTGGAGTCCCTGTTCCTCATGTACCTTCCTACAAATAACCAACACACAGACTGAAGTCCTACTGGCCAGAATCTGGTTAAGAAAAGGAATGGAAGATTAATCAATGCCCCAAAGAAAGACTCAGATTCAACTCTGATTTAGATATCCACCACCCAAAATTACATTGCTCAGCGACACTAGAACTAGAGAATGGGGAAAGGCAAACGTGATTCATTCAGGTCTGCGTTGGCCTTGACCTGCTGGGAGGAGACCTTGGTAAAGACCACCACGTCAGGCAAGGCTGTGTGAGACTGGGCAGGTGCACGATGAGGCCTGTGCTGCAGTGGTCAGACAAGAACTGGCCACTGAAACTGCAAGAGGAGTAAAGAATGTAGCACAACTAGAAGGTTCTTCTCCCTTTTAATATACACCTCGAAGTCATTTATCACTTAATGCACAGTCACAGATGTGGTATTTGTCCCTAGGTGAAATCACAAAGCTTATGATACATTTTTATCTAAATCAGTTCCCCAGGCCTTCCTTGTCATCATTCAATGAGTGACCAAATGCCTCGTTTCATAGATGTCCTCAGACAACACATCTTCAACAGACTCTCAAGAGCTGTAACCCAGGCTCTGCACAGTCACCTCAATACAAGCCACGCTATGACTCAACAAATGGCACAGTGGAAAAATGATCTTTCTCTGATTTAATAGAATACACGATGGGAGCCTCATCCTTGCTCTGTAGCATCCCTCGGGATAGGCTGAAAAGGAAGGCAAGCTGGACATGAGAAGAGCAGATTGCACAGCCAGCTCGTAAGAAGACAGAAAGCCACACTATTTTATAAAAAAAAACAAAAAAGTATCTTTAAATCAGCATATTTAAACCTGTGCATCTTTCTGTGAGCCAGCTGGCAGGACACGCCAGTGGTGACAAGACTCAGAATTAGCTGCAGATTGAGCCCAATTCACTCCATCACTTCTTGTTCCATCACAACTTTTAAGTCAAGAAGTTTGTGTGACAGGAAGTTTTTATATACTTATCCTTACCTCCTTCCTCCACTGATGTCCCTGCAGGACACTTAGCCCCTAAATTATAGAGCAGTATGAATAAACAAACAGAATAACCACCCCCTGGAGAGGAAGGGAAGAGATTTCAACCGAGTCTTCCCCCTTCTAGATACTGGGCTGACTTTCCTGTGAATTTGAGTTTGTCTCAAAGACAAGCAGGGAAAATATATTTCTTTGTGCTTCTGTGCTGTTTGTTTGATGGAAGAATGCAGGTCAAGTGTAAGCGCCCTTACCACTCCGTTTTGGAACCTAGACAAGGAATTGGAGTTATGTTTAACCACCATTTAGCACCACAGCATGCACTTATAACTGACAGAAATCCCTGTGCAGTCACTACTTCCATCTGACTCTTCCAAGGACTTTGTCTGTGAGCTCATGATGACAAAACATTGGTGGGAAAAAAAAGTGACAAAATAAACAAACATTGATGGAAAGAGGGGATTTGAAGGAAGCTGTTTGATGGAGCTCATCAAATTGGAGCCTCAAAATTGGGAAACATAGCAAAGAGAAACACAAAGTTTCAAGAACAAGGAAAGAAAAGCTCTCGAATGAAGCTGCTAAGTAGAAAGGCCACGCAACTCACACCAAATCTTCCCCTCAATGGAGATCCATACCACAAATCTCCATTACTAGGAGGTTACGAAGAAGATGATTATAAATCTGCCAAAATACTTCGGCCTGGCTATGATACTATCCACAGCGTTGGAGATGGGAACTCACAGCCCAGCTGGAACACGGATACGTTGGCCTGAATGGCACTATCAATACCAATGTGGTGCCCAACTTCCAGCACTACATCAGCAGGAGCTGTCCGTGAACTCCTCTAGGACGGACGCATTAAGCCGCACAATTCCACGGCCACGAGGTCGCAATTCCTCAGAAGTCAGCAGTAATTCACACAAGAAGCTTAACAGCGAGACTCGTGAAAACACAGGGCAGACAACACACCGCCCAGACCCTCTTTCACCCAACTGCAGCATCGCAACAGACAGCAACGTCCCCCTGAAACTCCCACGCATCTTTGTTCCGGCCGGAGCGGGATGCTGTTCTCAGCGCTTCCAGCTGCGAGAAGGAGCGACCGGGCCGGGTACCCCGCGGCCCCGCTGTGCCGGCCGGGGCGAAGCGGAGCGGAACGGATCCGGGGCGGCAGAGGGCGCCCAGGTGTCGGCAGGAGCCGCTTCCAGCCCCGTGCCTACAACTTGCTGGGGACTTTCCTCCACTTACGTGACTTCAAACCAACCAAGAAACCCCACCGCCCTAATTAACTACAGATTAAGAAAGCAGTGGGATACGCTCACCGTAAGGCTGGGTACCGCCGTAATCCCGCAGCTACTCAGACACGCGGATAAACCCGGCGGGGATTAGCCAGGTCGGCTCCACGCAGCCCCGGAGCAGCTCGGGCTCCGAGCCGCGGTCACGGGGACCTCCCCAACAAGCCTCCCATCCGCTCGACCCGCACTCACCCATCTTCTCCGCCCGCAGCCAGAGCGGGGCTGAGGCCGCCAACAGCAGCGAGAGCAGCAGCGAGGGGGTGGCCCGCGCCCCCCCGGCGGGGCTCATGGCTCCCGCTCCCNGCCCCCGCCCCCCGGCGAGCCACAACTTCCCCGCTTCCCTCCCGCTCTCTTCTCTTCCTCTCGTCCTCGGAGGGGCGGCCCCGGCCGGCTTGCCCGCCCAGGGGGGCGGCCGCCCAACGGCATCCCCCTCCCCGCAGGTGTTGCCGCGGAGGCGGAGAAGGGGCCGCGCTCTGCCCGCCGGCTGCAGCGTTGCATCCCGCCCGGCCCGGGGGTGGGGAGAGGAAGCGGGAGGACTGGAAGCGCCGCTGCTCCCATTGGGCTGCCGCGCCCGGCGCCTCCTCCTCCCGCCACCCCCTCCCGGCCCGCCGCTCCCTCCTCAGCGCCGCCGAGCCTCGGGGTCGGGGCAGAGGTGTGCGAGGGGAGCCGTGAGCCGAGAGCTGCTAGCGCTACGAGTCGGCTCGCCCGGGTTTATGCGGGCTGTGTGCCGCGGGCCTCGGGGATGCACAGCGCTGGTGGGTCAGTGGTGTGCTAAACCAGAGCGCGTGATTAACTCGTGAGTCCCGGAGACGGGCCGTGGTTATTGGGCGGCGTTTCTGGGTGCCCGTCTCTGGGAGAGCCTCGTAGAACCGCCAGGAATGGGTCTGTACGCGCCGAGTGGTGGTGGAGAAGGAAGGGGTGAGAAAGTCATACCCAGCTTCTAGGCTGATTTATAAAGACAACGCAGAATCGTTAAATAAATGAATTAATAATAATAATAATAAAAACGGCGGTCCTAGAAAATACATCCCCCAACAGCAAATGTCCTTTCAGAACCTACAAACGAGTCCCATGGTCACAAAAGCGTGAGGAAGAGGAAAAGAAAGGGCACACACAATAGAGATGTTGCTTTTGAGAGAGTTGTGGTTGTTGGAAAGCGATGTAGCACCATAATGGCTGTTTAGTATCAGTTTGGGGGGCACCGCACAGCCCCGCATGGGCTGGCAGTGAGAATCACACCACTTTGCACAGACAGGTTGAGGACTGGAACATATTCTTTAATTATATGTACGTCTAAGTTTTGTTGTGATTGTATTTGATAAAGAACATGATAAATATCAGCCAAAGAAGTCCTACAGGCCAATGCCAGTCACCTTCTGGACACAGCGCTGCAGTTTGCTGCTGTGCCTGGTGGTTTTGTGCAATTTTACCAGGCACAAACCTCTGCCACGGTGCTTGCAGATAAAAGTGCTGGTGCTGATCTCTCAGGAGAGCTGGGAGATTTGGGGGAGCCCCCTTTGGAAGGCTAAAGAGGCTCCCAGGGAGGCACCAGGGAGTGGGAGGCCTACAGTACCTTCTGGAACTGACAACCAGGGACAATTTGCTTCATGGCTATTTTTATTCCAGCAGTTTCGAGTAGAAATGTGGGGTTGTAAGATACCTGGGAGAGATGTTTGCTTTCCTTTCATGACTGAGAAAGGCGACTGCCATGCTGTGGCAATGCAGCCAGTCTGCTTGGTCTTCTCATGGCCCTGGGCTCCATGGGCACATGGTGCCTGCAGCGAGTGGGTAAAGTGCTTAGGTGGAAACTCTCCGCCCGTTCCAGAAGGTGTTGGAAGCACGAGATTCCTATCAACTTCAAGAGGATAATGAATTATGCAATCATAGCAGAAGCTTCTGTATTATTTATTTTGCTATTAAATTCACATTACTTTGTCATGCCTTCTCTCTGTCAGTTCTCCGTGTGCTATAGGCAAGGAACTTACTGTCAGCTCCCAAGATTAAATAATCATTAAGATGAATGAAGTGGTCCACAGCTCTCAAAGCTATTATTCAAGGACTTGTGTAACTCCCATCACACCACTAAACTGTTGGTTTCTGTATACTTTTTCAAATCTTCCTTTGTAAGAAGGAGAATCAAGTCCAGCTTTTAAATAAACAACATCTTTAGCAATGACCTGGATGAAGGGTTAGAGTCCACCCTTGGCAAATTTGCTGATGATACAAAGCTAGGAGGAGTGGCTGACACACCAGAAGGCTGGAGAGGTGGGCAAAGAGAAACTTGATGAGGTTCAGCAACAGCAAGTCCTACACCTGGGGAGGAATAACTCCCCAGTTATTCAGAAAGAAGACAAAATTAAAGTCTATCTGACTTTAAGGATGCCACTCAATGGTGTTTCACAAGATGAAAACTCTCTGGCAGGTCATATCTGACTACTTAGTACAGCTCCTTCTGATCATTAACACTGACTTAATTTGGGAGAGATTCACACAGTGATGTAGCCAGATTACTTATTAGCATGAGTATGTGCCTTTCCGTTTACTTTTCTGAGTGTATGAGTATTTTTGGTGATTATTACAAATCACATTACCTGAGTTACCTACACTGTATAGTGTAATTCACTCATGGTCTGTACAGCTTCAGTGTGTAGTCACCTGCAAACGAGCATCCTCAGATGTCCAGCCTCAAGATGGATCACAAGATGGGACTTGAAGAGAACATCAGCTCTAAACACCCAGAAGGTGGCTGGTCAGTATGCTGCAGCGTGCTGCAAAGTGAAGGGATGAGGACCTGAGGTCACAAAGCACAAGAACAATTGTAGACTTTGAGAGGTATGTTAATCTCATAATTTAGCAGAAGGATGGCTTGCAGATAAAGCACCCTCCCAGCAGACTTTGTATATAGGGCGCATGCTTTGCATTTGCACTGGTGTGAGGCACATAGCATCATAGAAGTGCAGGATAAAACTGAGAGCAAGATAAGCTGGGTACAGATTCCTGTGCATCCAGGTGCTGCCTTCTGTCAGAAAGTTACCTGATGGCTGCATACAAAATCAGAAAAGAAGACAGAGGAGAAGCCTGAGATGCGGCTGGATTCAGTCACTGAGTGTAACACATGGGGAGCCCACCTTGTTAAAAATTAGGCTACAGCAAAATCAGTGCTACTGCATAGCTACGGCTTGGCTTAGGAAGTCTAGCAAGCTCCTTGAGGCACAATTGGATTATTCTGAACATGTAGAGCACTTAATGGGCACAGTATACTGCACAAAGACATTTCAGCCTGTACAACACCATCTTCTATTAATGTCTGCATACCAATGAACCAGGTGGAGATGTACTGACTTCCAGGGCTCCTAGGGGCTTCTGGGAATTCACAAAAAGAGAGGTCTCATCTGTGGCAGAAACTGGGACTGCCCAAGCCTTGGTTCATCTGAAGCTCATGCTAGAATCCCCTTCTTGCTTAAGGAGGCCTTTCCACGTGTGAAAATGCACACCTGAGCAGGAGCAAGGACATTTAGAATACATTTCCTCTTTTCAGGTGTTTCTGAGCAAGTAACTCAGAGGATGCAATAACTTCAGATGGCATGTTTCATTACTTGAAGGGAAACATGATGTAAAAATAAAATAGACAAAAAATTCAGCAAAAAGAAACAGCTCAACCACACGGGCTCTGCCCATGCCCTGGCCAGTCTGACACCATGGCTGTGGTACCGTGCAAGGACAGTGGGAACACAGGTCCCTGCCGCCGGGGGTGAGCACGAACATTCTTTGACAGTCAGAACACGGGAGATAAATTGTGGGCAATAAGCGCAGGCAGCAGCCTCCAGCAGGCGTTGAGGCTTCTGCCCTTATTTGCAGCAGCAGAGACCTCATCTGGGTGGGTGGAGTAACAGAGCCTTTGGCAGCACCAGCACGGGACAAGCACGGGGCTTCCGGACGTTGAAGAGCACACGTGGCGTCATTCACTGCAGCAGCAGTTGGGTGTGACTCCACTGGGAGACACGTAGGGGATGAATGAGTACTCTTCATCACATTAATTACTGTAACCTATCCAATCTTGTCACCTTTTATGGTGTAATTATGTGATCCAGCTCAGGACTGCTAGCTTGTCCCACTGCCACACATTCTGCATTTTCTCCCAGCTGCTGGGTAGCCTTGTATCATCATTTTTCATTCTTCCACATGGAATGAAATCAAGTTTCTAATCATCTTGGTTTTGAAGATAATCAACCAAACGTGCCATGCTGTCGTTTTTAATTCTGTCAAGAAATACGGGGCAGAATGTTCCTTTTCGCTTAAGCATATTGTTTTAGGGTTGCCTTGAAAAATATTATGATCTAAAGATTCATGACATTCTTTGTCAAAACAGAGCCTACTATTTTATAACTTGCTAGCTGGCAATATCCTTGATCAATTTGTCAGTGACAAAGCTCATGTTGCTTTTTATAGATGTTTTAAAAATTTTTCCTCTTTCTATAAGGTAGTAGATCTCACACATTAAAAAAAAACCCAAACAAATAAATACAATTTTTCCCCTTTAATCCATAGATACTGTGTAATTTTTAACTGCTGCATGATTTTGAGGGGGGGAGTTCACAGCTGGATTAGCACACTGCGTTTTTTTTTTCATGAAAAACAAATAGTCTTAAACTGCTACTCTTCTTTATGAAGCTGCAACAAATTGAGGACTAAGATATTGCTTTTGCATGAAGCAATCCAGTGGTCACTTACTGGAATAACCAATTGTGTCTGAGTCACATGCTTTTTTATTAATAAAGACAGTAATTAGTCTAGTTACATTGTTCCAAACAAAAGCGTGGAGTATTGGAAAGTGAGTGCAAGGAAGCAGGATTGATTCCTTTTGATGCTGTGTGCACAGCACTTACTCTCACACATTCCAGAGAGGGCAGTTTATATGCTGTTTTATTGACCACCATACCTTCAGCTATACAAGTCAGAGCTTAGAGACCTGAAGGCAAACACAAGTGTGACCTAAATGATTAACTAATTTAACCAAAATTAGTTGTTTTACACCAGATCTAACCCTGCTTCCTTATTTCAAATTTTCACGATACATTGGGATTTTCTTCTTTTTTTTCTTTTCTTTCAAGGTGTGCTATAAACTTGAGCAGAAAGTCTCAGAGGTTGAAAAGTTAAGTCCAGAGACCCCCTTCTTTTCATGCATTTTATTTCTCTGAGGAGAGCGGGATTAATTCACTAATTAGCAGTGGGTGGGACTGTGTTCCCTCCTCATGCTGACTTCAGATCCTATGGAAGTCAGCATTCCTCAGGAGCTTCACAGAAGTAAGCCAGTTATGCATAGCGGAGGCATGGGTCATAAATCTGCAATAATCATTATGTGAGGAGAAAAAGCTTCTTGTGCAACTTTTCCACATAACATTGGGATGTTACACCAATGAATAACAAGGTCAAATTCTTGTAATTCTCAACTGCCAGAGCAGTGAATTACAACTGTATATATAGTTTATGGGTTCACTGTCAATTGCCTTTAAGGCCAGGCTATTTATTAGATGTTAAAAAAAAAAAGAAAATCAAATGTCATTTGTCATTGTAAAGGCTTTGTGTCATTTTCTAAAATAATTTTTAAAAGTAGGGATTTGGGTACTTTCTGACATTTTAATTACAGTGTTAAACGTATTATTGTGACTCTGTGGAAAAAAGAAAGTGAAAGAGAGAGAGCCTCTGCTGGTTTCCTCAATGGAGATATCTACATAACAGAAAACTAGCAGGGTTGTCAAAACTCAGATCAATTTTAAAACTTAATTCCTCATAGAATAATAAATTATAAATAATTTGAGATTTTTTATGATGTGAAGTTAGCTTTATGTGGACATTATCTTTTCTCAAGTAGGTCTTCTCAAAGTAAGAACTTCGAGCATTCTTTTGTCTCCTTTTCATTAAAGATACTGTACTCTTAGTTATTCAAGACATGAGTACTGGTGGTTGTTTTGGCCTCGGGGTTCTCTACTGGTCTTGAAGGATGTGGTAGATTTTCAGAATGTGATATCTGAAGATGTGACCCAGTTAGATTGGCTTCCTATGCTTGAATTTGACCTGTAGTTTGCTCTATATCCACTGTAGCACTTGTCCACCAAGATTTTAGTTGCATGGTGGTGGGGAAAGGCCCACTGCCTTGTATGGATTCAACCTGGGAATTTCCCTCCCATGGGCTGCCCACCTGCACTGATGGCAGAGTTAGGGCAAGGTCCAGGTTTTTACTCAGTCAGACAGAATCCTAGGTTTTACTTAGAAAAGAGAGAGATCGGATGGATACTGATTCATTCTCATGGTGCAAGCTTGTCCCTCTCCCACAGTCCCACTGATATGCCATCACTGTTAGGGATTAAGTCTGTGACAAAGCCAGTAAAATGAATGGTCAAATATCCTTTTTACCTCTCAGTATGCAGGAGTAGGAAGCCAGGCTGCTTCTCAGCTTCTCCTTAGCTATAAACCACTGTTGGTAGGTCATTCCACATTGGTTTCCTCTGGATGCAGAGGCTGGCTTTGGTGACCATGAACTTTCACTTACTTCCCTGCTTCCTAAAAATTCCTTAATGTTCCTTGTCTTGGAGATTTCTTTATTTTGATTTGTGGAACTACACTAATGCAATAAAATAGCAAACACTGAAGCAAAAGAAAGAAAAACATCATGTCAGAGATACCACAATCAGAAAATAGCGATAGTATTTGCAGACAATTGCTCTAGCAGGTGAAGGTTAACTTGTTACTACACAAGAAAAAAAACGTAAAGCTATTTTATTCTACTGGTTTTATAGAAATACACACATAGATTATTTCTCATCTGTATTATCTTTATTTGAAAAGCATGTGCAGAAAAAAAAGAAAAAAGAAAAAAAAAGCAGTATGTGCTCAATACTCTTTCTGGACCTGGAAACTTACCAGAGGAAGCATCACTTCATCAGAATCATTCCTTGGCAGAGTCTCTACCTTCACCTTAGTTTTTGATCCTAATCCAAAGCATCCTGAAGATACCAGGAAGTCTATGCTGACATCAGCAACATGAGCTCTTTGAGTCCCTCACTTTTTTGGGTTCCGATGTCTCTTGGTATAGTGGCTCATATATTACTGTGCCCATATCTGCTCTGCTCTGCTCAGATTATGAATTGCAGGACAGCAGAGGAGAACACACACCTGCGCCTCACTTATTTGACATTCACTTAAATTGCTGTTAGGGTAGGTATGCAGCAGCAGGACTGTGAGCACCAGTAGCTCTGGAGGCCTAAGATGTAGTCTTCAGCAGTCTCTACTGTGGATTTCCACAGGATGCAATAGTTTTTTGAACAGAATAGTCCTTCTCTGGTTTGCAATTTAGTCCATATCCTACACATTGCTAGAAAAGACAAAAACTGAGGTAGAATCTTCTTAGAAGTAGTTATTGCAGTATCAGTTGGTGTAAAGTAAGAAATGTTGTTATGTCTGACATGATCTGGAGATATTCTCTGGGTCGTGTACTACTTTCTTCTTTGACTCTTTTCAGCATTAAGAGAGGTATGTGTGAGCACGTGTTTGTGCATGTATTGCTGGAAAAATGAAATACTCTTCACAGTTTATCTCTCTAGTCTTAGGAGCATTAACTTATGAACAGGTGTGGCATCCCTTGTTTAATGCTTCCTCTCTCTTATTCTGCTTTACCTTGACACAATATTTTTCATTACAGCTTATGCATGTCATTGTTTTGCAAATCATTTGGGAGTCCAGATGTGCTTACATTTAAAGGCCAGTCCTTATAATTTGTATTAGCGTAGTGCAAAGAGGGAGTCAAAGCTCTATTGTGCAAGTTCACATTTGAACACATTATAAGCAGCAGACCCTGCTCCCCAGGCTTCTCTCTATTAATGAACAATGATGTAGTCTTAGATTTAAATTTAGCTAACAATAGCAGCTGTTATGATGAAGGTTCAAGCCAGCAGGGTCAAAGTGTCCCTTTCTTGGCCTTACTTCCCGTCTTCCTGGTACTTACTCATTTGTGTTGAGTCAATTCAACTTGCTGAATTGCAGAATTTTTTCTTGACAAGGTGAATGGCTTTTTGCTGTACCAGGAGGATGAATTATCTCAATGTAGGATCAAAAAAAAACCCAACAACAACAAAAAAAACAGAGCTGGTGTAAGGGCAAACAAGTGCACAGCTAGGGCTGGGCAAGTGAAATTTGGGAACATGGTTAGGTAGAAGTGGGGGGAGGAAACTTGAGAAGCAGGGCTACTCTCTTTCACAGAGCCATAAATTACCTCAACCTCAGCAAGTATCTTCATCTTTAGTTTTCATCTTTGTGTGCCTGGCCCTAGTCTTGATGTGGGGTGGCAGCAACCTGCTTGGAACCCTGGACATACCCAGACCTGACCCTGCCCATCCCCTGGGGCTCCCCTCCATGTGCTCAAGACTCAGACCTTGTATCAGCCCTTGGATCATCAGGTCATCAGCCTCTGTCCCAGTGAGGCCACAGCAGGACTCCATGGCCTTGGTGTCTCCCTGTCCCTAGATAGTCAGGGGCTGTCAGGCCCTGCAGCGGGGGAGTCCCAGAGCATGGTGCCCCAGCTCAGAGTGCAGCTTTGGGTCTCTCCAGGGACCTGATGTGCAGAGAGAAAATCAGAAAGGAAAAAGCCCAGCTTGAACTCAGCCTGGCTGCTGGGGTAAAAGGGAACAAGAAACTCTTCTGCAAATATATCAACGGAAAGAGGAAGACTAAGAAGCATCTCCATTCTTCACTGGATGCAGCTGGGAAAGTGACCACTGAGGATAAAGAAAAGACTGAGGTTCTCAATGACTTCTTTACGTCTGTCTTTAAAAGTCAGACCAGTTATCCTCAGGATACTCCACTCTCTGACCTAGAAGTCTTGGTTGAGGAGTAGAATAAAACCCCCACAATTAAGGAGGGAACAGTCAGAGACCTACTACTCCAACTGGACTGCTGCAAGTCCATGGGACTGGATGAGATTCACCCAAGAGAGCTGAGGGAACTGGCAGAGGTGATAGCTGAGCTGCTTTCCATCATCTATCAGCACTCTTGGTTGAATGGTGAGGTCCCAGAAGACCGGAGGCTTGTCAGTGTGATTCCCACCTACAATAAGGGTTGCAAAGAGGATCTGGGAAACTACAGGCCTATTAGCCTTACCTCAATGCCAGGGAAGGTTATGGAGCAGATTGTCTTGAGGAAGGTCATGTGGCATGTGTGGGACAACCAGGGGATAAGGCCTAGCCAGCATGGGTTCATGAAGGGCAGGTCCTGCTTGACCAACATAATCTCCTTCTATGATCTAGTGACCCATCTGGTGGATGAGGAAAAGGCTGTTGATGTAGCCTACCTGGACTTCAGCGAAGTCTTTGACACTGTCTCCCACAGCATTCTCCTGCAGAAGCTGGCAGCCCATGGCTTGGACAGGTACACTTGGCTGGGTAAGGAATTGGCTGGAGGACCGAGTCCAGAGTGGTGCTGAATGGAGTTGAATCCAGATGGTGTCTGGTCATGAGTGGTGCTCCCCAGGGGACGGTACTGGGACCTGTCCTCATCAAAATCTTTATTGATGACCTGGAGGAGGGCATTGAGTGCACCTTCAGTAGGTTTGCAGATGACACCAAATTGGCTGGAAGTGTCGATCTGCTTGGGGATAGCAAGGCCCTACAGAGGGATCTGGACAGACTGAATAGCTGGGCTGAAGCCAACGGGATGAGTTTCAGCAACACTAAGTGCCGGGTCCTTCACTTTGACCACAACAACCTCAGGCAATGCTACAGGCTTGGGTCAGAGTGGCTGGAAGGCTATGTAGAGGAAACAGACCTGAGGGTATTGGTTGATGCTCGGCTAAACATGAGCCAGCAGCATGGCCAAGTAGCCAAAAAGGCCAATGGCATCCTGGCTTGTGTCAGAAATAGTGTTGCTAGCAGGAGCACAGAAGTAGTTGTCCCCCTGTACTCAGCACTGATGAGGCCACAATTCGAGTATTGTATTCAGTGCAAGAAAGACACTGAAGCCCTGGAGTGTGTCCAGAGAAGGACAACGAAGCTGATGAGGGGTTTGGAGCACAGGTTGTATGAGGAGCGGCTGAGGGAGCTGGATTGTTGAGTCTGGAGAAGAAGAAGCTCAGAAGAGATCTTATCGCTCTCTGTAACTCTCTGAAGGGAGGTTGTAGTAAGCTGGGGGCTGGCCTCTTCTCTCTTGTAACTAGTGATAGGACTAGAGGGAATGGCTTCAAGTTGTGCCAGAGAAGATTCATACCGGATGTTAGGAAATACTTTTTCTCCAAAACAGTGGTCAGGTGCAGGAATGGGCTACCCAGGGGGCTGGTGAAGTCACTGACCCTGGAGGTGTTCAAGGAACATTTAGAGGTTATGCTGAGGGACATGGTTTAGAGAGAACTATTGGTGATAGGTGGACGGTAGGACTGGATGATCCTGCATGTTTCTTCCAACATTAGTGATTCTATGTTTATATGATTCTGTGATGAAGCCAAACCCCAGCAGCTGCTTAAGGGTGAGCAGAATCTCTGTGGGCTCCTGCCTCAGTCCCCACTGCCTGGACAGGGACTTTGTGCACCAGTGGGTGCTGGCACTGATACTGTGGAGCTACCTCCAGCATTGACCCGAGTCTGTAGCTGCACTCATTCCTTTCTCTCTGCAGGTGTACCTGGGCACCAATCACCAGGAGTGCGATAGTTTTCTCATGAGGAGATGGAGCCTCTTCAGCATGGCAGCTGCTAGTCCTCCAGATGGGCTTTAGAGGATTAAGAGTTGACTTGGCTGTCTGTGGTGTTAGCACATGTTAGCAAGTCAAGGCAAAACTGTAGCTTTCCCAAAGCATTTCTTTCTTGACCTGCTGATGTCTTTGAAACTTATGTCCTGCATTACCATCCCCAGCAGTTCCTCAAGTTAGTAGGTCCAGGAAGTTTTCCCAATTGAACATATCACCCACAGTACATTTAGTTTGAAACCCTGTATGGACAGGTTAGTAGCAGTGCGTCCAGACCCTTCCACAGGGAAGTGAGAGTGGTGGCTGCACCCAGCCCCACTCATTTCCCCTAAGCAGGTTCTTCTATTTCTCAGGCTGTCAGCCTCCACACTTATTTCTAGATTCCTGGAAGAGAAGTTTCTTTTTGTGAAAATACTGGGAGCTGAAATGTTCAGGTGTTTTGGAACACCACAGAAACCAGGCAGTACTAGAGGTGAAGCCTTCTGTGGAAGGTGTTTGTGAAGGCTGTTCCAAGAATCTGTACAAAGGTCATGTAATCCATACTACTGCTGTTGTTCCTTCTGCCTTTTTCTCCTAATCTTGGCTTTATACCTTCTCATGCACTGATCTACTCACTCAGAGTAGTAAGTCAGTCCCTCTGTAGTACACTATCTTCTTTTCCTTCTGTTCTTCTCTAAGAAAACTGTAATTCTTTTCCATGCAGACACCCTCAAACATGCTGCTTATAGACATCTTACACTTGCCCTGCTGCCCTGTGTGCTGCTTGTGTGTGTCGAAATGTCTCCACATTTCAAAATAATAACAAACAATCTGAAGGTACTTAAGAGATAATACAGTTGAACAGATCACAGAAGAATTCTATAAATACTTTGCCAGCCTATTCTACTCAAAGCAATACTGAATGAAATGCACTTTTTATCTACCTACCAGCAAGGTTTTAATTGTCACTTTGTGTTAGCTCTCTTTCTCTCTGATGTTTTATGGAGTTATTACACAAACTCATCTTAGTAAGCTTTGATACATATGTATATTTGAGCAAGAATGAATGTTTTTTAAGGCTGATTTTGTTTGTGATTAACTATAATATAATTTTGTCATAGATCCATGTTATTCTTCAGCATTCCTTATATTTTCTGCCCTGGCCTAGCGTTCAGATCTCTTGCAGTAGTTAATCCCCATGGCTCAAACTTGCCTAGACTGAAATACATTATTGTTCTTCGTTTAATGAGACGTTTCTCCAGTCATCATTACTGCAGATCAATAGAAACATATCCCTCTCTCCTGACTGGTTTAGGTAAGTATCTCACGCATGACTGTCTTTCCAATTTGATCCAGTTTAACAGTCTGCCTTTCTTTTTTTTTCCTTACCTCCCTTCCCTAATCTGCAGAGACAGATATAAATCTTGAGCCAGACTCCAAGGGGCTTCTCCTGTATGATTTTCCTTCTGTTTGTGCAAAGGACTGTCTGTGACTGCCAGACAAACAGCTGCCTGAGCCGTTGCGCTAACAAACAGAAGAGCAGGAGGGCAGGGGAAGTGGAGGGAGTTCTTTGCCCTTAAGGTCCTTGTTCACTTACTCTGCAGAGAAATTCAAATGCTAACGAGGTCCCATTGCTGGGGGGAAACTGGGAATAATCTGTGATATTTCGAAGAGAGTGAAAATCAGTTACTATTAGTGAGGGCTTTTATCTTTTCAAGGCTATTCCCAACAGACAAAGGGGTTAGGCACTGATAAGTAAAACCGAGATTTTCTTTTTATTTCTCTGCCCTGTAAGCCAAAGGGCTGTGGGAATGATAGTCTTTTCTCTCTCAACTCTCCCATCCCACCTTCTCAACAAGACCCGACCTATGAATGTGATCCCAGTGTACAGGAATTTTTATTGTTAAGTACTTGGGCACCAGCAGTCCAGATTTGATACAGATGTTTGGGGGTTTTGAAGTGCCTCCCCAGCAAAACCTTTTTCTGTTTTTGTGTTCCTTGCAATTGCTGCTGTGCACTGTAGTTCTGTGAAACCAAGTTTAGGCACATTTAAATGGTGGTCATGGCTATCTGTTTCCTTTTGAGGGATTTTAGGTGCCTGCCTCATGTGTGGGAGCAGATTACAATTAGATCTCTGCAGTAGGTATTACCTTGAGCTGGCTACCCTGCCTTTTTAATGGAGGTCACTGCCAACAGGACAGGGGTGATGCAATGGCTCCAGTGTTTAATACTCTGGAGTATTATAACAATCTGAATATGGCATCAGCTTTTGTTAATGTATTGGGCTTTGATATTCAGTGAGATACTTCCCAACTGACTGCCCTGACTGTGAGGGTAACACCTTGTTACATGGAAGTTAGAATAGGGGAGACTGCCAACACAACTGAAGCAAACAATTTCAGTCTTCTGTAAGTCTTCTTGTAAGTATATGGGATCCCTAAAACTCTTAGCTTGCTACCCTGAATATATTATGTGTTGAGAACTGGATGACTGGCAGGGCTCAGAGGGTTGTGATCAGTGGCTAGGAATCCAGTTGGAGGCTTGTACTTAGTGATGTTCCTCAGGGGTTGGTGCTGGGTCCAGTCCAGTTCAACATCTTGATCAATGATCTTGATGAGGGGATAGAGTCTACCCTCAGCAAGTTCGCTGACGATACAAAGCTGGGAGGAATGGCTGACATGCTGGAGGGCTGTGCTGCCATTCAGTGAGACCTGGACAGGCTGGAGAGTTGGGCAGAAAGGAACCAGATGTGGATTAACAAGAGCAAGTGTAGTCTTGCACCTAGGGAGGAATGACTGCATGCACCGGTACAGGTTGGGGGATGACCTGCTGGAGAGGAGCTTGGAGGAGGGGGACATGGATGTCCTGGTGCATGACAGGTTGGCCATGAGCAGTGTGCCCTCGTGGCCAAGAAGGCCAATGGCATTCTGGGGTACATTAAAAAGAGTGTGGCCAGCAGGTCAAGGGAGGTGATTCTCCCCCTCTACTCTGCCCTGGTGAGGCCTCATCTGGAGTACTGTTTCCAGTTCTGAGTCTCCTGGTACAGAAAAGACAGGGATTTCCTGGAAAGAGTCCAGTGGAGGGCTACAAAGATGATAAAGGGCATGGAACATCTCTCTTATGAGGAAAGGCTGAGAGACCTGGGTCTGTTCAGCCTTGAATAAAGTAGACTGAGAGGGGATC
>VXAB01003756.1:252523-342057 GCA_013399175.1 Odontophorus gujanensis | reverse complement strand
TCCAGTTGGAGGCTTGTACTTAGTGATGTTCCTCAGGGGTTGGTGCTGGGTCCAGTCCAGTTCAACATCTTGATCAATGATCTTGATGAGGGGATAGAGTCTACCCTCAGCAAGTTCGCTGACGATACAAAGCTGGGAGGAATGGCTGACATGCTGGAGGGCTGTGCTGCCATTCAGTGAGACCTGGACAGGCTGGAGAGTTGGGCAGAAAGGAACCAGATGTGGATTAACAAGAGCAAGTGTAGTCTTGCACCTAGGGAGGAATGACTGCATGCACCGGTACAGGTTGGGGGATGACCTGCTGGAGAGGAGCTTGGAGGAGGGGGACATGGATGTCCTGGTGCATGACAGGTTGGCCATGAGCAGTGTGCCCTCGTGGCCAAGAAGGCCAATGGCATTCTGGGGTACATTAAAAAGAGTGTGGCCAGCAGGTCAAGGGAGGTGATTCTCCCCCTCTACTCTGCCCTGGTGAGGCCTCATCTGGAGTACTGTTTCCAGTTCTGAGTCTCCTGGTACAGAAAAGACAGGGATTTCCTGGAAAGAGTCCAGTGGAGGGCTACAAAGATGATAAAGGGCATGGAACATCTCTCTTATGAGGAAAGGCTGAGAGACCTGGGTCTGTTCAGCCTTGAATAAAGTAGACTGAGAGGGGATCTGATCCACATTTATAAATATCTAAAGTGTGGGGGGCAAAGGGAAGAGGCTGGACTCTTCTCAGCAGTGTGTGGTGATAGGACGAGGGGAAATGGCCACAAACTAAAGCACAGAACTTTCTGCACAAATGTGCATGGGAATTTCTTCACAGTGCAGTGACGGAGCACTGGCACAGGCTGCACAGAGAGACTGGGGAGTCTCCTCTGAAGATGTTCAAGACCTGCCTGGACACCTACCTGTGCAACCTGGTCTAGGGAGCTGCTTTGGCAGGGGAGTTGGACTTGATGATCTCTAGAGGTACCTTCCAACCCTTACAATTCTGTGATTTTGTGATTATACCATCTATGTATACAAACGAACAAAATGTTCATGCTCACATGCAGGAAGGATTTGTCTTATCATGGCCATTCCAAGTATAAAGATTTTTTTTCTCTTTCTCTCTGGCAATAATAATATGTATTATTCTCAAGTCCTTAATTATTATGTCAAGGCTGATCACTCATCTGCATGTATTTCTATCTTTCTCAAAGGAGTTTAAAAGTTGAATCCTCAGTTTGAGAGGTACTCTGATATATTTACTTCTGTACAAATGTGGAATCATAATGAGAGTTATATTTGCCACACTTATTTCACTGCTTATTCATACTGCTCTCTTTTGCAGATGTAGAACTTCTTTTCCCTTTTCTGGTATTTGAGGTAAAGGAAACGGTGTACTGTAAGTAGATCTAGAATGAAAATGGATGAATTTAACGTATTCTCACAGATTTTGGATCTCTCGTTCTGTGCCAGGATGCAGATTTATAGAAGAGTTACGCTTAAAAAATAACACAATATTTCATCATTTAAAGATTTTATAAACCTTCATTTTAAGTCTTGGCTTCTAAAGCCCATAAATGCTCTCTCAGTGAAGACAGTTTCTTGATATTTAAGTGAAAAATACGGAGGCTCAGACGGCTACTAGTATTCGATCAGAGTATTAGACTGAAAGTAAACAAGAAAGGAGAAATTTCAGTGCTATTTTTTTTCCACCGGAAAGTTCTTGTTTATGGCATGTTACAGTGACACCTGGTGGAAAAGAATTGTAAGCCTAAGAAAAATCTGGTTCTTAAAATTAGCAGATAATTTGCAAGGTATATAATTTCAATTTTATTAACTATATGGCAGTAATGGTTGGAGCCCGTTTGTTCAGGGTATGCATATACACATAATGATGTGCAAATGCTCATTTACAAGAACAGTCGGCATCAGTAAGCACAAAGCTTTTTAGTTACAAGGAAAGTGTCACATACAATTGATAGTAATTAAATTTCCTTGCCCTGAGAGTCAAATGCCAGAATTTTATATGACTGCCAACTTCTCGGTTCTTTTCAGATGCATCTGTCCTTCATTCCCAATCAGGATCTTAACTTGAACCCTCCTTCTATCTCCCACTGCTCCTCATTATACAACCCCAAACAAGACCAAAGACAGATCCTCCAGTGCCCCAAACTAGTTCTTCCTATCAGCTGAGCCTTCACCACACTCACTACCCAGCTTCGCCTGCACCCACTCCAGGCCCCTGATATCCTGGACATCAAGAACCTCAAATCTGTGAAGAGCCTGAGGTGTCAGAACTTTGCTGTCTTTTCCTTTTAGCAGGGTAGTAGGAGCTATATATAGCTTGTCCTGTAGGATGTCTTCAGCTCCCACATCTGTGATCTGTGCCTTGCCAACCAGCTGTATCTAGCAGGTTACAGAATGGAGGCCTGAAATCAGTGGGGCTCTCATGGGGACAGTATGATCCTCCAGCCCTTGAAAGTTCAAAAGCATGGTCGCCATCTGTCTTTGTGGGAACCCAGCATAAGCTGATGCTGTGCCCTTTTCCAGTCCCAGAAAATGTAGTAAATGGAGTTAGAAAAGTCTGGGAAGCAGTAGCATGGACGATCCTTGTGATCACATATTCCAGGGATAGTTTAGGACTTAGTAAAGGTTAGGGGCTATTCTACATAGATGTTTTTGCAACTCCCCTTCTGGAATGTGACAAACTTTTAAGACATGAATAAGTTATCCCATGATATCTGATCTGGATGATAGAATAATGGCATGGATATATTTAATTTACTCATACAGACCTACTAGCCCTAAAGACCAAATCTTGAGAGTCCTAGGATCTCCCGAAGTTCTACCCAAAACATACTTCTCTGCTTGTGGAAGATATCACGGTCTACAGCTGCCTGTTGCCAACTCCCTCTTCAGACATGCTGTTCTTGTGAGCACTGACAAAGCTTCTTCAACCAGGCTGAGCTGGATTAGCAAAGAGCTACTCTTTAAGCAATCAGACTGACCTGGTTTATTTCAGCTGGAGCTAAGGAGTTTCCTCTTGAGCAGCTTTGCTGGTGGGTTAGAGGGGGGTAGCAGCTGTCTGGAGTGGAGAGGCAGTGAAATGTTGAGGCACTGACTCCCCTCCACTGGCATAACTGGAAGTCTATAGTCTTGCCCTTAGCAAGCAGTTTCCTTGGGCAGTGGTGAGAAGGCCCCTCAATGCTTTCCAGGACAAATGGATGAAAAGGAAGGATCCTGTTCCACAAAGCCCTTTCTGCCTCAGGCCATGTGCTTGGCAATATCCCTTGGATCCCTCCAGTCTGGCTTATGCCTTACTCCTGCCTCTGTGCTGTTGGGTCCTTTCACCCAGCACACATGAGCGCAGCAGCACATGGAACAGTGCTGTGACTCAACTCAGAGACAGTGACTTTGGGTTAATGCTAACCGATTTGTTTCTGTTGTTGCTGGGTTAGTGTTAACCAGATTCTCAGCCTAGTTCATTGCATTTGCTTGGCAAATGAGTTGGGTGCGGGAAGGTGGAGGAGCATTTTAGTATGGGGGGATGGTCACATTGATGGGATATGACAGTTTAAACTGGTCTTTAATATGCTATATTACTTTTGTGCTTGTGTATACACGTACACAGAACTACACAGAACACATGTACAAAAATAACATAGCATCTATTTATACATACAAATGCACAAGCTGGATTGATTTCTTATTCCAGTTCACAATTATTTTGTGGATAGCTCTGCTAGTACAATAGAGATGTGTACAGGCTAGAAGCTGCAAGTGTCTCAAGCCTGAATTTCCACTGACTTTTTTAATACTGGTTTGCAACTTGGTGTAGGACAATTTACCTGTCTTTAAGTCAAATATATGATTTTTCTGTCCCCGTCAATTTTCTTCCATAATATAGGCACAAATATGTTGAATAGAATTAATATTTTTATACTGACTGATATAACCTGTAGTGTTCAAACAACTCACAATCATGAACAAATGCACTTAGTTGTAAGCATTTGAAAAGGCATAGCAGTAGCTTGATCATAGTAGAAATTAAGATTAGGGTACTTTTCTCTGTCTTTCCATTTCCGTGTTGTTTGCAGCACCTGACTGAATGCATTGTGCTTAGTTTCCTCTTGACGTTAATGATATTTATGTAAGGAGATACGCTGACTTTCATTGGTCACCCCTTTTGTTTCAGTGGTTTAATAAGAAACTATGAAATTGAAGTTGTGCAATTTCAAGACAACTGCTCTGGGAAGCAGAAAGGTCGTACAAGAAATGGATTGTAAACAAAGAAATAAAAACATTAAATAATCTGTAAAGTAGAAATTTCACAGTAGTGTCTTTTTCACCAAGACTTGAAGGAGTTCGTATGGCAAAGTCAAGGAAAGAATCGGACTGCCAGATGAAATTGCTCAAGTTATGAGGAACGTTTGCCCATGGAATCTGCTGCTGAACAGTCTTGGTACTTTTTACTTCATTTGGATTTCTGCTGCATACTGTTCTTTCTCAAAAAATTGTCAAGACCTATGTACAAGTAACCTGGTAAGTTCTGAAAAACTATACTTACTCTTTTGAAACACATCTGATTTTTAGCACTGTAAGAATTTTTGGTTATGGATCAAGTTTTTGATTTTTTAATAGTATATTTAAGTAAAAGCAGACTAGGAGAACTAATATTTTACATTTGTATTTGCAAAACCTGGTATGAAAAAGATCCCATTAGCTGGATTGTATGAGTTTTCATGTTATGCTTTTGTTTTGGGAGATCCCAAGATTACTATAAATTCTAAAGACCCTGAAGGGTGGAGGAGAGAAACTTTTTCCATTCAGTTTATTCACTTTACTTATTGTTTTCTGCCTAGTCTGTCATTTTTCTTGTATAATCCTAGTGAAACTGTTAATACCCAGTTGCTTCCATAACTATCCTGAATTTGTTTCAGTTTCTTTTTTAAATTACCTTTATAATAGGTATTCCTTTAAGAAGTAAAGAAAGTGGATAGATCCTTCTAATATTCCTTTGAGTCAAGGGGAATTTAATATTTTTCCTTCTACTGAAGCACAACAAAGATGAGCTGAAACTCTCAAATCCAAACAATAATTCTACCTCAGGCTCTCAGGAGTTACCTACTTGTTTCTCTTTGCTTGAAACGTTGATGTGTTTAGAAGACCATGTACCTTTGCTCTGTAAAAAGTACATTTTGTGCCTCTGGGCTAATTGACTGTGTAAACCTGCTGCAGGAGGTTACCACCTGCTCCATTTTGTTTCATACAAACTTGAAATGTCTGTTTCCCGATGGTTTCTTTAGAACTATTTCTTAACTCTAGCACTAGTGAAAGAGTTAATTGTTTTCCCTGATGGAAGCCAGCATGCAATGATAACTTTAATGGGGATCCTTTAATTTAAGCTTAAATTAATTCAGAATAAGAAATGAGTTGCTCTTCCTATCAGCTTTGAAAGACAGGAAAATCACATTCATGTTCAGTGAATGTATTGTGTTAGGGATTCAGATGAGTCTGAGAGATGTGAATCTTATTTCTCTTCTTAAGTCTTGTTGTGTTCACATTTACTTTGTGACAGCTTTGCGTGGGTCTGGAGTTCTACTTACTGTCACGTTATCTGTGTCCCAGTGTGCTGAAAATCTCTTCCTGAGGGTTGTTTTATGAAGAATGATCTTACTTGCTCACAGGACCAAACTGAAGACTTGGTATTTGGCTTTTCAAGGGCACTTAGATATAATCCCAAATCATTTGTACTTCACAAGTGGTAGCTGGTTTTATACACTTGGAATTACGTGGAAAAATAGGCTTGGAAACACTTCTGACCAAAGAGGGAGGCTGGTCGCAATTTGGCTGCATAAAGTCTGTCAGAAGGAGGACAGACAAAAGGCAGTTAGCTTGGAGGAAGGTTTTTCTGCTCTCCAGAGGTCAAAGACACTTAGCTTTGTCATTTAAGCCCTGTTTACTTATGAAGTATGTGTTGACTCAGTAAACCAGAATGAGGGGATGAAGGCCAAATTCCTACCTTAGAGAATTTAATTAACACTACCTGATTCTGCCAAATCTTTCTTGTGGTGCTCTTAAATTGGTCTAAAGTGGGAAGCTACCTGTGTATCAGCAATGAATTTATTCATATGACTAAATATGAGTCATAGAAATCCTATTTCACAAGAAACCTAAGTTTTAATTTAATGAAATAATTTGGGGGGAACATTTTGACTCTGTAAAAATGTATGTATTTTTTCCTCTTGTAGGAAGGAGAACTTGGAATTACTAACCTTTGCAGTGTTAGTGACATCAATGTGGCAGTGAGTAATGGTTTGCTTTGTTAATTACTGACAGTTTGCATTACTGCTTTTTGAATAACATAAGTACAATGACCATATTGTCAAAGATCATGTGTAAATAAGTTGTGTACTCAGATTAAAATGAGAACTATCAGTTTTTTTGCTTAAAGAAAACTCTATATAGAGCCTGGCTCTGTGTGTCTAGATTTTGTCTACAAAATTCATAATCACACTGATTCATAACTAGTAATTCTTTAGTAAGTGGGGCAAAACCAGAGTTATCTCAAAAATGTAAGTCATTAAAGGCTTTTAATCGGCTAGCTTTGTACAGTTCAATTTTGCTTATTTTGTTTTCTCACTGGTTTTGCAAGAGAAAATGTAAAACAATAGTTTTAGAAAAATTTAGAGTTCTGTATGAGTTCAAAGATTTGTACCGATACCAGGAGATTCTTTAGCTTAGTATGAAGTTTCTGTAGCAGCATTCTTGTATGCTGATGTTCCAATTTCAAACATAATTCATGATGGTAGTTTTATATATATTCTTAGAAGAGCTATGGAAAATTCAGTCGTCAATATTTCCTGCAGAGATTAGTGAGAAGCAGCCTCTCAGCACCTGGTGTCTAGCAAGGCTGGATCATTTATGATACTGTGACAATAAAAGGCTGTGTTGTCATGACAATACATAGCAAAATTGACTTGATTATTTGCTCATTGTTATCAGGTCTTGATATTTTTTTGTTTTCATGAGGCTTTTTAGTACATGATGTAAGAGGCTCTTGCTTCTAAAGTAATTCCCTTCCAGCTTTCCTTTAAAAAGGAAGATGTACACAACTATTAAGATGTGGATGGGGGAGAATAAACAAGTCCGACAAGTCCAAATCACATGCTATTTATTACACCTTTGAAAACATACTGTTTCAAAGACTCTGCCTTTCCTGTTGGAGAGCAGGAGGCTTTTATTGAGTTGCAGACCACTGTGCTTGTCTGTGTTGCATAATGCTTATCTGTTACTTCTTCCCCATGAACAAGTGGCTCTGAGCAATTTTTCTCTTTAGCACTGGAGTTTTCCTTCTCTTTAAAAGTGTGATTTCAAAGTCCTTCTTATAGCCACCATCTATCTTTGCAGTGCACGCAGGGATGTCAGTTTTGGAATGCAACGGTGCAAGTCAATTGCCCACTGAAATGTGTGAGTATTGCCTTAGCATTGGTTCTATGACACTTGTCTCCTGCTCATCAAATACAGATGATAGCAGGTGTGGAAAACCTAATCAGAGCAGTATTTCTATAAAAAGATTTAAAGTCTATGTTTTCTTCAGTGCATTTATAATTTCTCTGTTGGAAAACAAATCGCAGAGTATTGCAACTTGGAAGAGACCCAGTATGATCAATAATAATTATTGGCATAGGAACCTGTAACATCTAAAGTTTAAATTGTGTTTGTCAAAATTTTGGAACACTTTATAACTCATCAAGCTCAGCCATTTTCCTAGGTTTTAAAAAACTGAGAAAGAATTATTGCTTTTAAGGATTTTACTTTGCTGGGACCTATATCATTGTTACATGCAGATATAAAAGTAGAACATGTCTTCACTAGTTTGTGGGGTTTTTTTGAGACTTTGTAGTGTACTTTCACTGTAAGAAGTTTCTGATTAGTTGGTATCTATTAAAAATACTCTGTAATCATATTTATGCTAATCTTGTGTTTCACTTTGCTTCTTGTCAGAATGAGACATATACCAGAGAATGTGAGGTAAGTTAAATGCTATCAGATTGACATAAACTTAAAATAATCATAATTTCAGCTCCTACAATGTTCATACAGTTCTAAGAAATATAGTGTAAATACACAAACATATCTATCAATCCAATTGTAATTGTTCTGTGTTCCCTAAAGCTGAAGAATGAGTTATGTATTTGAATACAGAATCCTTCTTTCCAGCATATTTGCTAAGGACATGTTTGCACTGAAGGCTGCTCTGTAACAAGAAATATTGCTTTGTAGAAAGCAGTCTGATCCCACCAGCATGAGGCATAATACAGACCTACTTAAGCCATTTTCTAGTGTCCCACATGAATTTTTTCTATTCAGCTCTTCAATGATACTTCCAAGGATGAACCAGTAAGAATGCTCACTAAAGCCTCAATGACACCAGCTTGGATAGAAGGGGAAGCTTGACGAGAAAGAATGGGCAAAATACATTCCTTAGTGGATAGAGGGCATGAATTAAATAAAATGTAATTCAAGAAAGTGCCCTTTAGGGTGTGGGATGGGACGCTGTTAACTGAAGGACTACAGTTAGGACTGTAGAGTTGCTGTACCCAGATGGAGGCAAGCAGGCAGTGGAGGAGCTGCAGAATAAACCTTCTCAAAGGCTGAAAATACAATTGGAACGACCAATTTTCTGGGGGTAGTGATATGCTTTTTAATCTGTGAAATTGCAAACATTACAGTGGTTTACAAATGAGATGCTTTTGGAGCATAGGAACAGTGTAGTAAGTAATCAACTTCTGTAGAAACACAGAATCAGCATGGGGTGTTTTTGATTTGTTTATTTGTATGCTTTTACTTGTCTGGGACACAGTATGCCAGTTAAATTCGCAAACTGCAAGGGCTTTTCAGAATTATCTTTCTGCTGGATCAGCTGGCTGATTTGACTCCTTACATACTGAGGCAAGCACCATGTACTGCATGCAGGGGATCAGACCACTGCAGTCTGCAGGAAAGGAGGAGGGATAAGAGTGAGACTTTGGCATAGACTCAGCTCTGTCAAGTGACTACGCCTTGAGACTGAAGTCCAAATTCTGGCATTACTAATTGCAGTTTTATTCCTGTTGAATATTACTTCTCACCTAGGAAGAGAGGAATGGCACTGAATTCAGTGGGAATATGCACAAGAAGGGACAGTTGCTATGGGTAGAGAATAAATTCTTGCTTTCAGGCAGAGCAGATGGCAAATTTCCCTCAAAATTTCTAAGAGACAGAGCTTCAGTAATCCTCTTACATCAAGCAAAAATTGGATTTATGGTGCTGACAAAGATCAGAAAAAGAAAGGAAAACAATACAAAACACAAATGGTTGAAAATGTCTGTGATAAGTAAAGTTGAAAGCGCCATGAATCAGCTTGTAAAACTGATGGCACGATCCCCTACAAACTGGGCAGTACTTGGTTGTAAAGTTGCAACTTACAGTTGATAACTAATGTCTGCTATTACCCAGACCTTTGCCTGCTAATAATCATCATAATTCACATGGAAATATTTTTTTTTCTGAACACGAAAACCTCGGGAAAACTTTTTAAATGCTTGCACATGGCATGTACTGTCTAGATGTGAGAGAGAGAGAGCGTATGTAGGGATACACTGCTTAACAAACCTTTATATCCATCTCAGCTGTAATCGTGAGTTGTCTGAAATAACATGCTTTATCAATGCCTGTAGGCTACAAGAAGTGGATATCCTGGGATCATAGAAATTACCTCTGAACGATCTAAATGTTAACTATCGCTTGAAAAATGGCTACTGTATGAAACAGACTTCAAGATTTGTAGACTAAGTAAACTCACAGAATCAAATGAGTCCAAACACAGTGCCTGTCTGGAAAAATGAAACTCATCACTTACCAAAAGTTCTGAATTTTGCAGAGGCTCTGTGTTATAAGTCATTTTTAATCTACTGAGATGCATCTGGAAAACATTACTATCTCTTCTTAAGTTGTCTACCTATAAAGCATCGTAACACTATAACTAGATTCCCTACCTAAATTGAAACTTCTTAGGAGTTCTGCATTTTTAAGATATGAGTGTGATGAACTCACTGGCCCAGGGTAATGCTATGATTACAGCTTTGTGGACACAACTGTAGCAGGGGTAGTAGCTGGTTGTGGTTTAACTCATCAGACAGCTCAGCACTGTGCAGCTGTGTGCTCACTCACCTCCTCATTGGGTTGTGGGAGAGAGCTGGAAAAAGGATAAAACTTGAAGTACAGATAGTTTAATAAGCCACAAAAAGAAGGGAAAATATTATTAATACTGAAGATAAAAGAATATCCGAAACAAGTGATGCACAACATAAATTGCTCACCACACACTGAACAGTGCCCAGACAGACCCACAAGCAGCTCTCCCAGTTTTATAGTTCCGCATGATGCTGTATGATGTCTTGGTTCTGTCCCCTCCCAGCAACTTGTGCACCCCCAGCTCCTCACAGGCTGGGCACTAGCAGAAGCTTAATGTAAACACTGCTCAGAAACAACTAAAACATCATGTGTTAACATTATTTCCATAGCGAATCCAAAACACAGCACCATAGCAGACATTAGTAAGAAAACTATCTTGACCCCAGCCAAAACCAGGACATAAATACTACCAAGGAAGTGTGAATTAGCCAGGGCTGATCTGACAAATTATTTATTTCATCCATTTTGAAAATACCTTGTATGAAAGTGCTTCATTCATGAGAGATAAATGAAGCAGGAAAGAGTGAAATACACCATGTAAAATATGTTACTAACAAAAAGTCTTATTTCCTAACTCCATGGTTGTCACTGAATTCTGTTTCCAGGTTTAATTTAGCTCCATATTTGTGTTTTCCACAAAGGGATGGTATGTAAGAATGAAAGCCTTCATTCAGTGCTCAGTGAAATTCATAGTATGGCTTTCAGAAAACTCTTTGAAATGAGATTATGGTTCAGCTATTTTATTTTTTTTTAAAGTATGTAATTATTTCCACGAGATTTTTGTGTGCTCAAAACGTCCACAGGATTTGTACTTATTTGAAATGTACGTATTTCCACAAAACTAACCAGTAAGTTCTGTATTCCCACACAGACAGTTTCCTGCAAGTTTGGCTGCAGTCGTGCAGAGGATGCATATGGTGTTGAAGCACAGAGTAAGGCTAAGTGTAGTCCTGTATCTGATTCACATTCTGATAAATACAGTTTTCAGATTACTGCTTTGCTTCACAGTCTGGATTTTTTTGGAAAAAATGGAGATGTCTATTTTTGGTTTGTCAGAAAACTACCATTTTCTTCTATTTTATTTTATTTTTTTCATATAAAAATGAAGTGTCTCACAGAGGCACTTCTTTTCTCCTCCCTTTCATGGATCTGAGACTTCTTGAATCCAATCTCAACTATTCAGGATGGTTCTCTGTAGAGTGCTCATCCTTAACCTGATTTCTATGTTGAAATAATTGCCAAAAGCTCCTGTGATTTACATGGTAACAGTTAGGCTAATACAGCACTGTTGAAATAGACTTTCTGAAAATCCTCTCTACAGAAGTCTCCCATACCTTTTCTAGGTTTAGCAGACATTTAGCAGGTACCTATAATTCAAATGCATATACATGCAGAATTGTAATTATATTTACTTTCATTGAATTTGGCCCAGTTCAGGCTTATTTATCAAACTATGTTAAATTGTCTTGTGATTTATTCATCAGTATTTAAAATATTTTTTTGTGTGCTTCCACTGATTTCATAGTTGTCAAGTGTGTGGAATAATATACCCAGAGGTTGCCATGAAAGGAATTTTTTCACTCTAAGGTTGTATTATCCCCTCAGACTATTTGAATGAGCCTGGAGCACCATTTGCATCTTCCATTGGAAGCCACAACATCACATTGGGTTGGAAACCAGCTAACATTTCTGTGGTTAAATATATTATCCAGTGGAAGTTCCATCAGCTCCCTGGAGACTGGAGATACACTGAGGTAAAGAAAAGTAATTCCTTTTACTTTGCAAGGTTTCTTTGGATTTATAATTCAGTCCCGCTTCACTGGGATAAAAAAAGTTATTTATTAATAGTGTAATCACACCAGAAAACATGTGAGGAAAGAAAGTAATAGCCAGATTTTGGAACAGAAGTGGCTGTAATTTACTGGTGAATTAGCTGATTACTTTATTGTTTTCTAGCTATTTGCTAAGACCAGTAAAACATATTAAGGTTCTTAGTGTACTTGTAGGGTACAGGTTATGTATATAATCTGCTCTTTGCTTTACTTTAGAAAAACATTCGGTAATACATTAGGCACATAAGAAAAAGTTTCCAGAATCATGAGTAGTGTGAGAAACTGAGAAGTGAACAATTATTCCTTTTCCTCCAACAAAGGAATCTTGATGGAAAACAGCAGGTTGCAAGTTCAAAACAAGCATGTGAAGGGATTTCATCATTGCATGTGTGATTAAGACGATCACATGTGAATGTTAAATTACTAAATGTTAAAACTACAAAAATTACTATATAGAGTTAAAAAAATGACTGAAAAAATAACAGTGGAAAAAAAGTCGTTCTACTAAATACTGATATTGTCATTGTTTCTTGTTGTTCCTCATAAAACTTTAAAAATGACAAGACTAAGATTATTCTGGAGAAAAATAATTGAGAGTTTTCTATTTTTTTTCCCCTGAGGTACTTTTCCTTAGAGGTATTTTGTTGATTCTCGTAAGAGGCACAATATTTGGCTAGGTAGATCTTTGTTCTGATTCAGTATGGTCATTTTCGTATTATGTTCTTCTGCATCAACTGCACACTTGTTCTCTTTCTGTCATCTCTCTTGAAACAATTTACAGAGCATGGCAAGTTAGTACAAAAAGGCATGATGACCATTTACGAAGCAGGAGGCCATAGAATCATAGAATGGCCTGGGTTGAAAACGACCTCAAAGATCATCTAGTTTCAAGCCCCTGCTGTGGGCAGGGTCACCAAGCACTAGACCAGATTGCCCAGAGCCACATCCAGCCTTACCTTGAATACCTGAAGGGATGGGGCATCCACAATCTCTATGGGCAACCTGTTCCAGTGTGTCACCACAATCTGAGTGAAAAACTTCCTCCTAACATCTAACCTAAATTTCCTGTCTTAGTTTAAAACAAATCCCCCTTGTTCTATTACTATCAACCCATATAAACAGTTGTTCCCCCTCCTGCTTTTGCGCTCTCCAAGTATTGAAAGGCCACAACGAGGTCTCCCTGAAGCCTTCTCTTCTCCAAGGTAAACAAGCCCAGTTCCCTCAACCCTTCCTCATAGGAGAGGTGCTCCATCCCTCTGATCATTTTAGACCTTTAGAATTAATGATAAATAACAGGGAGCAATTACTTCAGACCATAAATACTTTAGGGTATCTAGGAGGCATTGGATCTTAAATCGTTTTTGCATATATAAAAATTTTAAAATATAGTACCTATAGTGTCTTACTATTTTAGTTTTTTAAACATTATGCTTCAGTTTTACTATTTCCATCCTTCCACACACTCATTCACTGTTTAGATTTGATTATGTGTTCTAAATAAAAGAGGAGGTAAAAAATTTTGAAAGGAAGAAAGACAAAATTTTGTGCCACAAATAACTCCCAGAATTTGTTATCATTTAAACTTAGGATACTGCAATTCAATATTCTGAAATAAGTATGCTGCTCTATCGGACTTTTTTGTAGAAACTTCAGATGGAGAAAGAATGAAAACTGTCTATTTATGCATTGATATAGGTAGTATCTGAAACTTCATATACAGTCAAGGACCTTAAAGCCTTCACAGAGTATGAGTTTCGAGTAGTTTGGATCATAACCTCTCAGCTGCAGCTCCATTCTCCATCAAGTCCCAGTTACCGGACTCATGCTTCTGGAGGTAATGAATTATACTTTTATCAATCTTTCAGGACGGCATTAAAAACCATTAGTTTTCCTTGTTTCTTGCTATTTTCATGGAAAAAAAAAAAGAAGTTTAACCTCAAGAATTGTATGCGTGTTTTATGCTAGGTAACTGCAGAGGACTGAACAAAAATACTACAGAATCTTTTTATTTGAACTACAGGGTTTAGGGCTGTTTCCTGCTTTTGGTATTAAAAATGCACGCAGAAAAATGCATGATGAAAATTGTAAGGAAATATCAGATAATTTTGTATACAAGAAATTTTTGAATGAAGTATACACGTTTCCCTGGATGTTATTTAAAGAGAAAAAAATGGTTATTACAACATTCCAGTTAATTTGGTTATGTGTAAAAAGTCTGTATATCTACAATAGAAATATGGAATCTCCCTGCACTCTGCTATTTTGAGATAGAAATTACATTTAAAATGTTCCTTAGTTAAGATATCATTCATATGAGAAGGCCGATAATATTGTAATGTTTGAATATAACTTCCTGGTACGTTATTATCTTATAGACAGTGCGTGATGTAATGCTATGTTATCAGCGTTTCATGGAACTGAGATAAAAAATGTTTTTCTTTCAGGAACCTTGCATAGATACCAGTTCCTTTCTTTCTGTGATATATGCACATTTTCATACTGAAAGCTATATATACCCTTGAATAAGGCATCAGAGAAGGTGCCATAGACTTTCAGTTTGCATCCCATGGTATAGTGCACATAATCTCACAGGAAATAAATAAATAAGTAAAGATAGCTTTCATGATTTCAAATTACTTTGTTTTCCAGCTGAAACAATACTGCTTTAGGATCTATATCGAAAACATTTGTTCATGTCTCTGTATGACATATATTTTTTTCTTCACTTTCACCTTGCATTCCTTGTTTAGAAAAATACAGAAAACCAACAAACTCTCAGTATATAAAGTAGAAGAGAAGGAAGTATAACTTCAAGATTTCTTTTCTAAAATTTGTGAAAAATCCGTCTGACCAGGGAATATAGGGCAGGGAAAGGTCTATGAAAACTGAGATTTAGCTTTCAGTGGATTCCCAAGTATACTGTCGTGAAGTTCACAAGTATGTGAGATGTTAAAAGTCACCTTTTAAGGCTTGGTCTGCTTCCATTTTTTATTTTTTTTTTACAACAAGAGGACTGTATAGATGACAAATGACCTTCAGTGAAAATGAGGTTTCACTGGGAAAGAAGAGCTGAAAGGTTATACAAACAAAATGGGAATTTACTTGTCTTCAGCAGTGTGCAGTGAGGCCAGCTTTTATTCGTGATCCTTTAGAAATTGTCCTGATCCTAATAGCTGATTTCTCAACAGCTTATATAGTATGTATTAATTAATTTATACTAATAAATATGACTAAAGACAGTATTAAAAGATATGAAATCTAAAATATATGTGAAAAATGAAAAAAAAAGTTCTTAAATACCATCCCAGAATAAATTATTTTTGTCTTTTACAGTTCCTTCTACAGCTCCCATCATTAAAGATATTCAGAGTTCAAGCCCAAACACTGTTGAAGTTAGTTGGTCTCCACCACTTTTTCCCAATGGATTGATTGTTGGATACAACTTGGTCTTGACCAGTGAGAATCATGAGCTGTTGAGAGCGTCAAGAGGGCACAGCTTTCAGTTCTACTCTACCTTCCCAAACAGTACTTACAGGTACAAAAATAAAGGATAATCAGCATGGCCAGGAGAGCTATAACACTTTGCCCAAGTATAATAGGATGTGTCTAAATGCCATATCTGGACAGTTGTGCTTACTGTTAAGAGTTTACTTACTCTCTTCTCCAAAGCACAGGTATTTTCCTCGATGAAATGGAGTCATTCCAGATGGATAGGCTACTTATCTTTCTCATAGTTACATGGAAGCCAGGTGGGGAAGAAGGAAAAACAGTTTGATATAGGGCAATAGGCTGCATTTTCTTAGTTGTATATTAAGTTTGTTTGTTTAAGTCTGCATAGCATGTTTTCAGTGTATTCAGGAAATGGTAGAACAGCCCTCTCTATTTCTTTAGACATCTGCAAAGTTTGCTCTATTTTTGTTAAATACAAGAGCCTACATTCTTCTTGCACTGGTAAATGCAGACCTTCCTTTGAAATGGAGTTACCCTTCTGAGCCTATGTATTTTATATAAATGGATCTTTCCCATAAGAAAACTGTTTCTGTTACAGCTGCTCTGCTTGATAAAATATTTCTCAAACAGTCTCTCAAAAGAAACCCTCAAACCAAAATCTGTCTCTGATTTACCAAAGGTTCAGTATTGTAGCTGTTAATGAGGCTGGAGCTGGACCCCCTGCAGAAGCCAACGTCACAACGCTGGAATCCAAAGGTACAGTAGACGCAGAGTCCTTATCACCATCTGTTCCTTGGGATAAAATCACATTTCCTGGGTTGCTGTGTCCCCATTAGAAGAGAACAATATTTAGACTGTAAATAATGCATGGCAAGGAGTTGTACACTGTGAAAGCAGCAGTACATCAGACAGCCCTGTTCTTTGGCTGTAGACATCACTGCGCTACGCAGCCCAGTAATAACCTGAGATGATGATAGGGTCATAGAAATTCAACTTGAATTATATTACAGGTGAAAGATATATCAGTGGTCTGAGGCATTGAATGAGAAGATATGCTTTCATTTTCTATATGAGATCTTAATGCTCGTCAAACAAATATATTTTTTTTTTTAGTATGTAATTATACTCTCTTATCAAAATGTTCTCAGTTATCTCTTGCAAAAAATGTGAAAGGATACTATATTTTTGTTGCTTTTATTGCTGTATTTCTGTGTTTATTTTTGCTATGTTCACCTATTAGTAATTACAGTAATGATACTCTGTAGGTATCAATCAAAGAAAAAAAAAGTTGTTGCCAGAGAAAAGTTTCTATTCAAACAAACCACAAATAAGGAGAAATTCAGTGCTATGAAAATCCATGTTCAGAAATGACAACAACAACAACATAAGACTCTTCCCTTTCTGAAGAAATACTGATGTCAAATACTTGGAAACTCTTAACCAAACTCTGGCAAGCATCATATGTTGATGCGTTCAGGATGCGTTTGTACAATGCCCTCAGTAACACACTTCAGCTTTTGGTTAGCCCTGAAAGGATCAGGCAGTTGAAGTTGATGATCTCTGTAGGTCCCTTTCAATTGTACTATTCTATTCTGCTGGTGAGGCTATCACCAAAATGACTCATAGCGTCTATATCATATAAGACATGCATACAACTCAATCTGTTCAGATTATCCAGGAATGGATTAAGACAGCATTTGATCACAGTGTTGTGATAACTATATGAAGAAATAGTATCTGATAGCAGGAAGGTTTTGTAAACTGGAAGGAAAAAGATAAGGAAAGGTTTATTAGGAAACTGAAATTAACCAAATCTTGGTTTGAAGTAATGCTCTACTTCTTAAAATGAAGGCAGCTACCTTATAAATCAGTTTAGCAGGGGATGTGTTAAACTTTCAGGGACCTGAGATTTAGATGCAAGGTTAGCTGTCTTTTCCAGGGCTATACATAACCCAGACAGAAGGTACAGGTTTGTTGTGGAGATTTTTATCTTCACAGCAAGATACTTTGGCCTGTATAAGCAAGAAGTCAGCTTATGTGACCCAAACTCTCTTTCTTTACCTTTATATATATATATATATATGCAAAATTTATACAATATATTGCATATGTGCCATATATTTATGTGCAATCTACTTTGAAGAAGACAATATTGTCCCATTATCATGCTTTACTTGTTAAAATCGTTTTCTCCTTGAAAAAAATCACTGGCCAGCCCAACAAATTACTTGAAATAAACATACTTGCTTTGCTCTTTCCCAGCTATGTGTGATAATATATAGTTTTCAAAGAAGTCTGGTGGTGGTGGAGATGATATAAATATCCCACTTCCATTGGATTTCAGGGCAGTGTGGATGTCTTAGTGCCTTCTTTTCCTTCAGAATCTTCAGGGCTTCCTTTGCCCCAGAGTTCTTTCATTAGGGATTCTACTGCTATAGGAACCAATGTTGTGAAATTCAGGTGATGTACTAACACCCTACACAAGCAGTCAGAATATGTTTTTGTAATGCTGAATAACTCCATCCCCTTTCAACACTCTTAAGTTACAGTCGGTCATTGCTAACATAAGAATGTGTGTGTGTGTGTGTGTGTGTGTGTATGTGCATATACAGATACATATCTGTTAATCATGTGTCTGAGTTAACAACATTACTCTGTGCAGTAGTTGTCTATCTTAATTCTAATTTTCTCCTTTTGTTAGTTAAGGAAAAAGCAAAATGGCTCTTTCTATCCAGAAACCAGTCTTTAAGGAAAAGGTACATGGAACATTTCCTTGAAACAGCCCACTGTCTGCAAAATGGTAGAATACACCACAATATTACAGGTAAAATCTCATTGGGATCTCTCTTTCTCTCTCAAGTGTAACTTATACCTGTGTTCACCAAGGGCAGAACAAACCTAACCCAGCCTGAGAGAGTATTACCTTCCCTATGTAGACAATGGGGAGAAATAGGAACCTTCAAGATGTGATTTGATCTATTAAAAGTGACACGCTTTAGGATGGGATAAATTGTTTTCCCCAGTGCTACCTCTCCATTGAATTAAGGCAACTAGCTCGGAGCTGGACTTCTACAGTAGGTATATAAATTGAAGTAAGGTGAAACCAAAGCAGGTGTTTCCCTATGATTAATGACTTTGTTTTCTTAACAAGAATATGAGGAACTAAAGTGGTTCAAACTGAAGAATTAATATAAATTGGCAAAGGATACTGGCTGAACTTGGGGCATCAATAAACCTGGGGCACAGAGCTCTGTAACAAGGCTTTTAAGTAGCCTGAGTCACCAGACCACCGTATTATCTCAAATTACTTGCCACTGTGTTGTCTCTTATCTACATTGGTGTGTATGTGGTCCATGGAGACAGCTTGGAAATCTGAGTTTATTTTTTGCAGTTCACGGAACCACAAAGACACCAGAGAATTAATGTTGCCCCAGACTAAATACACTTTGAGAGTACTGAGCTGGAACAGATAATGTTTAACTTACGTTAGAGTGTGCAGTGCTCTGTGAGCAGATACAAACTGCATCTCTTTGCCTTATAGTGGAGGAATCAGTGTCAGTTGGTTTGCTTTTTATATATTCTCTTCTTGTCCTTTCTGAAGGGCAACTTCTTACAATAACATCACTTACATAGCAGAGAGCGAAGTACCTTGTCTGAACAAAGGCTAGGAGTGAAGGAGAGAAAAAGTTAACTTTTCTCCAGTGGTACTGGGCTGCAGATTGAAAAGTACCTTCATTTTTTTTTTTTCTTTTTTTTTTTTTTCCCCAGTCAGATAAGAAAAAAATAACTGAAAATTGAGACATGTTTCTTACATAATTTGTGTATGTGTGTCTTTCTATTTTTAGGAATTTCTGTGAATGTTTATCAGCAAGTTGTCTATTTTTCTGAAGGGAATTCCATCTGGGTGAAAGGAGTTGTGAATATGTCTGACGTATCTGACCTAAAACTCTTTTATACTGGCTGGGGCAATATTACATCGATCTCAGTAGACTGGCTTTACCAGAGGATATACTTTGTCATGAATGAGAAGGTAGTGCTCCAGGGCATTGTTAATTTCTTATTTCATTGGAATCAATTCTATAATTTATTTAAAATGAGAAATTATGATTTATACTTATCATGCACAATATATAATTATAGAAATAGATTTTTAACTTCAATCCACACATTTCACATATAAAAAAAAAAAAAGGAAAGGAGAAAGAGGAATCAGGTCATATTTAAAGCAAGCAGGCTACACAGAACTCTGACTCCTTGTCTAGCTTTTCTCCTCAGAACAAAAAAAGCTTTGGTTTCAACTGCTTTATTTTGGAGACTGACTTCATGCCCAGCATGTGCCCAAAATGTATGACTTTGTCCCTGTTATTTGTTTCTCCATCTACCTTGTTCGTTTCAAACTCTTCCTTAGGAAGGCAGTGTGTAGTAACTGCTCAGTGATAATAATGTCTTCACAGATAGCAAACTAAGTTCAAGAGAGGAAGTATTTCATACTAGTGATGACAGCTGAGAACAACTGCTTCAATCTGAAGCAGAAATGTAGATGGCAGCCCTGCGCCTGATTCCCTACTTGTAAAGCATCAGTTACATTAATGACCAGACTTTACACGTGCCTTTGTGTTCCTGTAATGCACTAAGGTCTAGAAAGCTGCCCTAAGTGATCAGTGGGGGTAATTTATTTGTTTATTTATTTGTCTAATCTTTGACTTAGGGCTCAGGGAACAGGGAACTGGAAGGGCAGTAGTGGGGCAATGTTACAAATGCAGCTGCAGACCAACAGACTGACAGCAGAGCTTTCTGAAATCACTGCAGCTTAGAGAAGTCCCTGTTTACAGAAGTCCTGCTCCTAGGATTGGAAAACGTTTTATTCCCTTTCCCTGTTTTCTGTTCCTTACTAGATCATTTTCAAGGCACAGTTTTCTAGTACTCCAGACTCAGGCTTTTCCCTTCAGGAATATGACTGACAGTTCTCAGGGTAAGCTGCTGTGGGTGCTTTTGTACTTGATACACTGAACGGTAAATATTCTTGATGTTTGACAACACAGGAGCTCAGAAGGACCTAGGCCTGTGGTGTTGATGAGTTCACCTGAAAGAATCTCAAGTCAGCTTGCTTGCTCAATTAGCGAATGCCCTCTGCATCACGAATTTCTCTTCTCATTCCCCAGATACACTTTTGTCAGTTAGAGAATTGCACAGCAGCTGAAGACATCACTCCTCTTTATGTGACATCTCCTAGGAAGATCATTGCTGATCCCTATAATGGGTAAGAGTCCTCCTTTGAGTGCTTTGGCGTCAAAGGTGCTATAAAGCTTCCCTAATTTTCTTCAGTTTGTTAGTCATTTGGTTCCTGTTTCAAAGTCTTCCCTTACCTAAACAAAAGTGCAATTACAACAAATAACAAATTAGAAAACTCTCAGAACAAGAGTGACACTGCAATATTGTTTCTGCATTTTCTGCACTAGGTTGTTAGAAGAGTTGAAGCATGTCCCAAGTATAAGATTGGTTTTTAGATGTTCAGTGCATTTACAAATGGAGAGCTCTTTGTGTCTTAAATGTCCATGATTAATATTTGACGTATTAAGGAACAATATTATCTAGTAGTCTGCCAACTAGATTCCCAGAAAGTAAAAAATGATGTGCTTAATTCTCCCAGAATGTGTGTGTGTATATATATATATATACATATATGGTGCATACATATATATATATATATATACATATATATATATAGCACCAGAAGTATATTGCTATTGTCTATGTAAAGTGAGACACATCTTTAAGCTGTTAAAATATTTGTGGCTCATCTCAGAGTTCTTACACTGTAGTTATTTGGGTCTGTTTTACTCCATGGCCAGGTATATTTTCTGTCTCCAGGAGGATGGTATATACAGAGCAAACCTTCCACTTTTTCCTCACACTGCATCTACAGCTTCACTAGTTGTGAAATCCCGCACTTTGAGAGACTTCGTTATCAACTTCTCATCTAAGAGACTTATTTTCTTCAACAAAACAGATCAGGCCTTTGTGTCGGGTTTTCTTGATGGTTCAGAATTTCACACTCTGCGATCACATGTGCCATTTGATGACATGGAGAGCTTTGTTTACGAGGATAACATATTTACTGTCACAGATGGCCGGGCAGTTTTCCATGAGGAGATCTCTCAAGTGGGAAGTTCTAGCTTCAACGAGTATGTTGTAGATTGCAGTTTGGAATATCAAGAGTATTTTGGCTTTGGCAATTTGCTTTTCTATGCAATGTCAACTCAGCCTTTTCCTTTACCAACTCTTCCTCGGCTTGTCACAGTGCTATTTGGATTGGATCAAGCTGTGATCAGCTGGAGTCCACCTGAACACACTACTGGAACCAGTAAGTTCAGTTCTTGAAGTTCAATACTTTTCTTTCTAGAGGAAAAACTTCCTGGTTTTCCTGTTCTTGATGTTGGACTTCAGTGATTTCAAAAGCCAGTAAATGTGGTTTTACCTGAGTTTGAAGAATTTAACTCAACATTTACCAATAAAATAACTGAATTCTCTGCATAAATCAATAAAATTTTAAATTGGTGAATAATTATTCATTCACTTGCAAGGGATTTTAAGCAAGGCTCTATATTAAGTATGATTTGGAGAGGCAGTAATGTTAGTTGATGATATGAAGTGATACCGTGGCTTTAATCAGTGCTATAGTCTCTATCCCTTGTCTATATACATTTAAACTATGTGCTATGGTTCAGTCTGGCAGGCAGTTCAGTGCTGCACAGCTATTCTTTCACTCCCCCACTCCCAGTGGGATGGAGAACTGGGAAATAAACAACAAAGTAGAACTTGTGGGTTGAGATAAAAACTATTTATTCAGACAGAAAAAGAAGATAAAAGAATAGTAACAATAATGCATATATATATACACACACAAAACAAGTGATACACAATGCATTTAGTCATTACTCACTGATCAATGCCCAGAGTCTACCAAGCAGAAACTGCCACACCTGGCCAACTCCTCACTGATTTTTGAGTTGATTTTTTTTTTTTTTTGCATGGTGTCATACAGTATGGAATATACCTTTGACTGCTCTAGGTCAGCTGTCCTGGTTCCTGGTTAACACAAGAAAGCTACATTTTTGGGAAAATTTTGGTTCTTCCAACTCATTGTTCATGAGGAATTGAGAACTAATCTTTTTCATATAGTGGAGAATATAAATTTTAAATTTATCCATTTCCTAATTACTCTGACAGTGACATTTTTGAAATGAGACTCCAACTTACAGTTTTCCCAGAAAATGCATACCTTCTCTGTGATGTGAATATAAACATGATTATTTGCATCTCACAGGTCTGTCTGCTTGGCAGAACTGGACCTACGATGTGAAAGTGTCATCGCAAAGTCCTTCTGAGAAGGAATGGGTCATCTCAAATATTACTGACACCAGGTTTACTGTGAAGGAGCTGGTCAACTTCACAGAGTATGAGATGTCAGTCAGAGCTGTCTCTCCTGCTGGTGAAGGACAATGGTCAAAGCCATTTAGGGGCATGACATTTGAAGAAGGTGAGAATTTCATTGTTGCTCAGAATGGAGAATGAGTTATCCATACATCTTTCCACCTGATGAGGCTCTGGCTTTGGGCAAAGACTGCCAAATGAGGGGCACAAAAGGGATCCATCTTGAAGACATTAAAGATTATTAGGATAATCAGCTTTGCATTATGTTAAAGTAGCAAGATTCTCAAACTGCAAGAGGATTATATAGTATGTATTTATCATTAATATTTATTTATATAGAAGTATGTATTTTCTAATGCAAATATAATGTTGAACATGCTTATTGATACATGGAAGAAAGACAAAAACAGGTACATGAAGGGTGCTCTGTAAAACACTCTCTATATTAAAGTAATTTGAGCAGATATTTGGGTATTAGTGACAGCTTATGGAAAAGTGTAGGCCCACTAAAAGCTGAGAACTCTTGGTTTTAGTGCACTACAAGAGAGAAATGGATGTATGTATAATGTCTGAGATAGAATATTTCTGGAATGTATTTTGAAACCTAGTTCACCCCCTGAAAGCTGTGTCTGAGAGGAAAAAAAATTCAACTTAAGGGAGTAGGTTGGCACTTGAAATCTAGGATGATTCTTGCTTGACTTTGGTCAGAAGCATCCAAACTTGCCGTAGTGCTGAAGTATCTAATAGGGTTTCAGATTACCTTGTTCTGGGTCTAAACCTGTCCTGGATCTCTGACTTTCTCAAATTATTGTATTTTTATGTCTACCTTCTTTGTCCATTATTCCACAGAGGAAGACAATTTAACTGTTTGCTTCTGCAGCTTTCCAGAAATAGGAACCCCATCTAAAATGGTTGTTTATTGGTGTATGCAACCTCAGTTTTCTTTCTTTACCAGCTGAAGAAGAACCGTATATATTGGCAGTGGGGGAGGAAGGGCTCTGGAAGCAGCGGCTGGATAGCTATGGGCCAGGGGAATTTCTCCATCCTGATATTAGAAATATTTCAGGTAAATACTAACTTAATTGGGTGCTGCTACACACCAGAGTTATAAGGTCTTCATAAATTTCATCAACATAACTGAAATGCAAGAGCTCTCTTGCAGGGGTGCAGAGTTGAACATACAGCAAAACATCTGCACTGGAGCCAAGCCCTTGAGTCTGTCCACTTTCTTTTGCTTTGTGGGTCAAATTAGTCCTCACTGAAACCCTACTGATGTCATCGCGGTTACAGCAGAGCTGAAATCAACTCTCTGAACCAATTGGTTGTGCCTCCAGCAACCTGATAGGTGTCATACTTCTATAATCCTCTTAACAATAGGTGCAAAAATTTGTGATTCCTACAAGAAAGTATTTCTCTTTGTGTTAACTGAGCCTAACTGTGCATTCATATTCATTTTTAAAAAGTGAAGTGTCTGGTTTCACTTTATCTATCTGTGTGTGTATATATATATATATATTCATTTTTTTTTTAACGTGATTGTGAAATTCTTAACATCTTACTTTTTTTCCTCAAGACCTTGACTGGTATAATGACACTCTGTACTGGATTAATTCCATGGGGAAGGTTGAGACCTGGTTGATGAATAAGAAAGAGGGTACCGTTGAGAACACATACATACCTGACATCAAGAATGCAAGAATGTTGGCCTATGATTGGCTGGGGCAATGCTTGTACTGGGCTGGCAAAGCAAATACGGTAGGGTAGAGTTGCACTTTAAAAAGTAAAAATAAAAAATTAAAAGTCAATGTGAAAATCGTAGAACAATATTTGGGTAGACAGTCTTTACTTCTTGCAATCAGAGTTGTATTTGCTATTTTAATATACAAGAAGGAGGCCTTTGTAATGTGATTTTCCGGAGTTACAAAATGTTTGGGGTAAAATGTTCACTACTACTGACTAATGCAGGATACTGAATTGTTGGTGCAAAATTAGTGAATCAAATATGCTATCAACAGTTCTGTAGGATTCAGCATTGTAAAAATGAGTGAAGACAGTGAAAAAGGAGGCTGCCAAGTCCATCCCAGCTAGGAAGGAGATGGACTTAATTTTAAACTTCATATATGTAGCAAATTTAGCATGACTTGTTTACACAAAAATTTTCAAGTTAGGCTTCTGTACTGTGATATTTTGCAGAACACTGCAGTTAAAAAATAATTACAATTGCACTTTGTACACTCTCATATCAGGAACATTGACATGTGAATTATTTAAAAGGTAGCTGACTTCAAAATTGCAGTGCTAATTTATGCAGTGCTGTCAAATTATGCCTTTCATTTCATGTAAGTGCAAAGTCAGAAGCTGTTTTAAAAAGTGGAGCTAGAAGGCCAGATTTCACACTGTGTTGCACCCTCATTTACACTTGTGAATAGTGAATAAGAAGCGGGAGAGAAAACTCTGTCAGACAGAAGGCTGCTGAAACTCAGAAAAACGAGGAGTATAAATATTTCAGTTTTTTCTTTTGTTACTTTCTGGCAAACATTATCTAATCATTTTGCCTTGCTCTTCTTGCACTTTGATTGCGAAAACTTAGACTTTGAAGCCTTAGGTTGGCTTAAACTTGTAATAAATGGCTGTGGGAAAGTCACTGAATCGGTCATGGCTGATAATGTAGGTGTAATGATAAAAGCAATTATTTTGTCCCTAGATCTACAGAAAATCACTGCTGGGAGGCCATATGGATGTTGTGTCTCATGTTGCATATGCAGTGAAGGATCTAGTGGTGGATTCAGTGAATGGCTATTTGTATTGGGCCACAACATGTACAGTGGAGAGTGCAAGGCTGAATGGAGAGGAGTACCTTATGTTACAAGAGCATCTACAGTTTTCTGGCAAACAGGTGACTGCTGGCTTAATTTCTTTCTTTTTATTTTTAATGTGATTTAACGATTACCCTTGAGTATAGTCAGTGTTTGTGGTTGTTACAACCACCATGTTAAAATCAGAAGAAAAGTACACATTTCTTGCAGTACTGTTTATGAGAGAGGTGTAAAAATTACATCATATAATACCCATACCACAGTTCTGTTGCTTCTGCTACTGCTGTGCCAGTGAGGGTGCCAAATCTCACACTGGTAACCTCCATCCTAACTGCTCCTGCTCCTTGCATGTCCACAAGAACAAGACCTGTGATGTGGGGACCCTGTATCCTCAATTCACTCCTCCTTTTCCCAGTCTTCCCTTTCGCCTTTTGCCCCAGTCAGCTGCAGGCCTGGCCCCAGTTTGGTACATCTCCCTTTGCTGCATCCTCTCGAGAAGCTTCAGGCAGCTGAGAAGAGGCTGCTGTGCTGCAGAGGAGAGTGACTCTTCTGGGAGGAAGGAAAGGGCTTTTTGCAAGAGTAAGAAACACTAGTGTAAGGGTGAGGAAAAGGATGGGAGTTGCAGTTTATCTGAATTAGGGTGAATACTGCATTCCATGAAGGCATAAGCTGGTGGAGAGATATTCTGAGCTCAGAATAGATCTTGCAAATTGTGGGTGTCCATTAATTCTCTCCTTTCTTAACTGGATACCTCCTGATGTGCTGTAAGAGAGTTCTGTGCTCTTCCATGACAGTTTCTGTTTCCCCATTGACCTCTTCATGTCTTCCTTCTCTGATGTCATATGTAGACATTTAAGGGCTTAATTCACTGCTGTCTCCTCAAAGACCATCCTTGCTTTCTCTAAACCCGTCTTGACACTGCCACCAGGTGGGATTTGCCGTGCCAGGGACTTGGCCTCATTCTTGTAAGGTGGGATTCAGAGTTGCCAATACAGCCAAGGAGCACAGACTGAATGTTTCCTTATGAAAAGCTTTGCCAGAGTCTTTGCACTTACATATATATACTTCCTTCCTTTCGTTCCCTCCCTTCCTTCTCTTCCTTATGTAGCTGAGATGAAAGTGACAGATGACCCAGTTTCCTGGTAGAAAATCCTTTTATTGCCACAGTGGGGACAGAAGGAGTCTGGGAGTCAGTATGATTGGAACTGCAAAATTGGTCAAGCTTGTGTAACTCTTGCTGAACATTTAAACCTCTCCCAGGAAGTCAGACTGAGTGATCATCCTCTCTATCACAGTTCTTTAAATCTTTGGAGTCTCTCTTAAAGAAAAGTTGAATGATCTCATCTTCCAACCACAGGCAGTATGGGGTTTCACTCTGTCCCAGGTACAGGGGTAAGGTGCAACTTGATCGCTACAGAAGACATCTACTCAGATCCATTATTGCTGCAACAGCTTTAAAACACATCTAAAGAAGCTTTAAAAAAAAATTCCATCTGTTCCACAAGTTGTGTCCCTGTTTTTACCTCAAGACAGATTCTCTATTAAAAAGCTTTCTGAAACTCTGGAGATCTATGTCTCCTGATTAGCTTTGTGTTATTCCCCAGAACATTTCAACCTTCTCTAAGAGGAGAAGAGACTGGTGTTTCCTAGATTTAAAAACAAAACCGAACAACTAAAAACAAAAAACCCCACAACAATGAAGGTATAAAACAAAAAACCCACAATGTCCTATACCCAGGTCTGATTTAGCCTCTGAGAGGTGATTAATGCTTGGAAGGGCCACATGATCTCACAGGTCTCTTCTGCATTCGAGCTAAGAGGGAATTTGTTCAGGAGAGGGAAGGCTGGTTCTGGTGTGGCACATGGTAAGCATGTAAATCTAAACACACATGTAGAGAAAGATACCTGTGCTGCAGAGAATCACACCTCTCCACAGAGGCTGGCTAGTATGGGCTGTCTTCATTGGAAGGTGGATGTCATACAACCTCGGTAGCGCACCTGCACTTCTCTTGTATCTTTTGGCTGACCTGTTGTGACAGCTTGTATTTTAGCCTGAGTGACAAAAGTTACCTTCCCCTCCTTTTCTTTTGACTTATGACCTGTTTCTCTAAATCACCACATTCTAACCTCAAATTTCTTGTTCTCAACTTCAGAACCTTTGGCAGCAGTAAGACTGCCTGTCTGTTGCTGTCATTTTTTTCAGCACCTTTCTCTGTGTCAGTGATACCAGCCTTCAACCCTCCACTTATTCACACCTCCTACAGACAAATATCTCCTGCTTCTGTGCTGCCCCTGCTCTGTGCACTGACTTCCTGAACTCAGCCTCCTGCCATGATGCACGCAGGAAAAATGCCAAGTGAAAATATTCAAAGGGAGAAGTGACCAATTGTAACTGATGGGTGATTATTTATTAAAATGAAACCCAGAATAAGCAAAAAGGCAGTACAGTATTGCTTAATGGTGAAGTTTCTGAGCTTGTTGTTACATATAAAGCTGCAAATATGTGTTTTTATAAATAATGATATGTATCTTCCTGAGGCAATGTAACTCTTTATCATGAAAAGAGTACCTTCTTAATATTAAAACACAGAAGTACTAGATAACTGCTGTTATGTAGTTGTTGGAGCATGCTTTCTGCATGTTTCTTGCTGGAACTTACTTGTTGCTTCTCTGATGAAGCATTGCTCTTCAACTGATCAGTATAGGACAGTCAGTATATAGCTGCACTTCTTTTAGCACAAAATGTGAGTAATGGGACTAAAAGATCACTATTACAGTGACAATAGATGTCCTGAACAAGTATGAAAACAGATTTTGAAAGTTCTTTGGCAGGAACCAAATCTCTTTGTGACAATTATTTTATTTTGCAATCAGGCGTGAAGCTTATTTGGTGTACACCGGTATAGTTTGATGAATCTTGGCAGAGCTACTCTGGCTTGTTACAGTTTAGGATCTGACCCAGAATATTCAAAGCACTTAAGTAGTTTACACTGTACAATATGCCTGGGACAAAATAAATTTGTAGGGAGTAGCAAAAATCACTGTATACACGAGGAGCCAGGGCCCTCTAGACCTTGCCTCTTAATGTTGCTAACCAAGGGGCATCACTAATAGCTACAATTGTTTTGAACCTTGTGATGTGAAATTACTTTGCACAGTCATGACTACATATCATGCCCAGTAACTCACATGAAATGGAAAAAGTCTATTTTTGAAGCAGAAGGGAAAGGTGGTGTTAAATTACCACTTAACCCCTGAATATGAATAGTATGCACAAATATTTATTTCCCTTTTATTAGTGGCGATACAGGGATCAGCAGAAAGAACATGGTCTTGCCTGTGGGAAAACCTAATAGTTCTAGAAAAAAAAGATTGAGATGTTTCAAAAACTGTGGTAGATTCAGGAATATGTAATTCAGTGTTGCACACAGATGGAAGAATAGGTATATGTTATAAAATGTAACGCTCGTGGTTAAATATGGACTAGGGCACATACATACTGTGAGATATTTTTAACAGCAACAGGAGCAATCATTCAAACCTTGATTTCTTGACATACAGTGTCAACAGAAATATGTCAAGAAAGTGATTACATAAGGACAAACAGACAACGGAGTGATAGAGCATTTGCTTTCCTGTCATCGTCTTCTACAGTTTATTAATGAAGAGTTAAAAAAAAAAAAAAAGGTGCTCCATTTACATTCATAATGGAAATCTAACCTTATAAAAGAAGAGCCACAACTAGTTCTTGGGTGCAAAGTTTGGGTGCTGCAGGAAAACAAGCTCAGAAAGGTCTCTAACCAGTTATAAGCTGTGCTAATGGCATGGCATGGGCTGAACTTGATAAGATTTAGCAGATGGACTCGTGGAAGCAAATCCTTTGTCACCTACAGAACAGATTACTAGATGTCTGATTTCTACTATTTTACACATAGTATCGAGTCTATTTTTTATTGCAAAAATGAGAAAGCTTTATTCTGAATATTAAATCCTATTTAAAATAGGATATAAAAAAATCCTGCACCTGGCTTAGATGAAGGTAAAATAATGAAATAACCAACAGTAAAATTGCTTAATTTTTCCCCTGATTCTTATTTAATAATACATGATTCACTAAAATGTAAACATTTGACTTTCCTGTTTAACTGAGTACATCAATTAAAAAATGTATGTGCTTTACAGAAGGATGCAACACATTAAATATTCTATGCATAAAATCAAAGCTAGAAAACAAAGACAGATGATCTAAAACACTTCTTTCAAAAACTGATTCTGATTCTGAGACTGATTATCAACCATCTGTTTCAGACAAAGAATACTAAAATACCAGAGGTGTTTTGGAAATGTTGATAGGCTGTTTCACTAATCACTTGATACACTATTGCCATAAATCTGAAGCACTCAGATGCTCTAGGAATGAGTGCTGTGACAGATGCTCATAAAATGCTATCTAGAAATCATCAGCTGCTATAAATAAGTGCCCACCAAGGAGGTGATTGTTTTGTAGTGTTACCTCTTTTCACTGTACAATAAATATTCATGGTAATAATGTTATTTTTGTCAACAAAGAGCCACACATCATGCTATCTGCACAACACTGTTGAGCAAGAACTTCTACCACAGAAGTGAAAGTGTGTACAAACTGCTCTTTGAACTTCTTGTTTCTCAGGTGGCTGGTTTAGCTTTGGATCTCACCTATGATTTTCTTTACTGGCTTGTGCAAGATAATCTAAACCTAAACCTGTACAGAATTTCCATTTGCAAAGAAAGGTAAGTGAATAGGACAGGTAAGAAACAATTTATTTTTATTTATTTTTTATCTCTTTCTTTCTCTCTCTCTCTTTTTTTTTTTTTTTTGTAAGAGAAGATTGTCCAGTGCTGAATGCACTAGTTTCTAATTACAGTGAGAAGAGCTGATGATAACATGTAGGTGATGGAAAACTATATGTTGAAATGGTTGTAAACACATTTTTACAGTAAGAGAAACACAGTAGGGATGGTCAGCTGAAGTGAGGTCATGCCATTGATTTTTAGACTTAGCTTTAGGAACTAATCGCTATTAATTGTCAGATTCACCTTGGTATTTACAACATCTGATAGCTTTCAAGCCCCTAGAGCAGCAACTTATTCACCTTGCATGGAGCTTATGGTTTGAATTGACAATACTTTCTCATCCGAGCAATCAGTAGGCTTTCCTCTTGATCATCCTGAATGTGAAACAACTTCATCATTCCCAAGAGGCCGTTTAAAAACAGAACAAAACAGAACAAAACTGTGTTTATATGTGAACTAAAGTGTACACTGAAAAGATCCTGATGAGAAAAATAATAATTATATACATACCACCCACATAATGAATAAACTCTTTATCAGGGTTGATTAGTGGTAGCTCATAAAAACACATTTTTGCTCCTTTTCAGAAGCATGAGATTGTACCTCTTAGAGTTAATTGAACAGTATCTGTATTTACATATGTTCATAATGTTGAAAACTGGCTTTGAATGAAATTTTTTGACTGTTTTTATACTCACTATGATTAATGATAAACATTAAAGGAATCAAAATCTGTTGATTAGTTTTAACTAGAACATGCAGCTCCATTGGGAGCAAATTGGCAGTCTTAAATCATCATCTCTGGCATGCCAGAGCAGAGAGATTAGAAGTAACCCATCCTAATAGACCTGATGGTGTGTTAAAAGTTTTCCAAATTTGCTTTGGATAGCATATGTTTAAGTTGAGAGACGTTTCAAAGATGGTAAAATGACACCTCCTACAATATATTTAATCTCTAACAGAAAAAATAAATTGGGATCAAAAATTTTGGCATAGAAGTAACTAGACAAATTAAATTATCAGTGATGTCAATAGAGGGAAATGTTAATAGAGTTTAATAAATAATGGAAAAATTTCATGGAGATTAACAGGGTCAAATTCATCTAGGAACCTGCTCTAATGTAATAGAATGAATCTCAGGCTGTGAAGTGGTTTTAGTGGGATGGATGAGAGTTGGTGGGCTGATTCTTTGAAAAAGTCGATTTTATAGTTTCATATATCAGAATATAAAACAATTTTAGAATTGTTTTTTAATGAAATCAAAGGAATGAGGGACAACTTTTGTGGGTGGCCCTGCCATGTGCTATTCTAGAAAGTGTTTTGATGTAGGGAACTTGAAAAGTTTTTTTATTTGCTTTCTTACCTCCTACATGAGTATGAAATACGAATGATAAGAAATTTGTTAATGTATCAAACTTTCACAATTGCTGTTCTCGTTACTCTGTGTGTTTGATGATTTCATATATGTTTTTGCAGTTGTGGTAATGTCTTTGTGACAGAATTTTCAGCATGGAGTATTTCAGAAGTATCTCAGACTGCACTGCAGTACTACAGTGGTCGTCTGTTCTGGATTAATAAGCTTAAATTCATTACAACTCAGGAAGTCAACCAGAGCATTAACATTCCCTTTTCAGAACCAGCTGAATTTGCAGCCTTTACCCTTGTTCACACATCACTTAAACCTCTGCCAGGTACTCCGTTTTCTTTATCTAATCTCCTCAATAAAAGTGTTCCCTCTCATTCCCAACTCTTAAAAAATTATCCCTTTAGCCAAAGAGAAGAACCACAGCAACTTGATAATAAGCATACCAGGCTACAGCTGGATAATGTGCAATGGGAAAAGCTGATGGCTATGGCTAGAAAGAATGCATAATGCTATTATTTATGGACCATTGTTTCTGTTTGGTGACAATTTATGGGTTTATTTGTAATACCTTAAAGTTTTAAGTCAGGTTTAAAATTCTACTTATTGTTCATATTCTTTAAATTTCTTTGATTGTTTCCTCTCTTCATGGGCAGAAAATTTTTCTTTCACACCAAAAGTGATTCCAAATTCAGTGCCAGAATCTTCTTTCACGATTAAAGGAAATTCTTCAAGTTTTCACATCATTTGGAGTGCCTCCACAGATGTGCAATGGGGAACTGTCTTTTACTGCGTCGGATCAAATGCTCTACAAGTGAGGGTATTCATGCAGTTGCTCCTTATTATCTACATGTATTACTTGCTCTAGTTGTTGATGTGTCTACTTTTAAATAGATCCACAGTTTGTTTCTTCATCTGTTCCTCTACCCCTGAGGCGAGCACTGGAGGCACATGGGCTTAGCAGTAGCTCTGCTGGCGTGTGAAGAGGCAGGCGAGGAACTACCAGGGCCTGAAGATGTGCGAGAAAAACTTTCAGAGTAACTTAAAGACAGAAGTGTCCTCTGAGATACTTGTGGTGCAGCCTTTGACTGAATCTAGTCTTCATCCACACTGCTTTTTAGCATGTTTGGCAAGCTGTACTTTAAATTCAAAGGGAAGATCTCTAGCAGATTGTTGTGCATCATGGCAGAATTGATGGAACAGTGATTACTCGGGAAGAGCAGATCTGTCCTGATTTAGTTGACCAGCTTGGGTAGGAGAATTTAGAAAACAGAAGGCCTTTTTATTAAGTTTTGTTTGTTTATTTTATTTTATTTGGTCACAGTCTTTGGAGAGTGAACGGTGCCTCCATCCGCATGACCTGACAGTTCCATCCTACAAAGTCGACTGGTTGGAACCATTTGCACTCTTTGATTTTAGTGTGACCCCATACACATACTGGGGCAAGGCACCAACAACGTCTGTGTTCCTTCAAGCCCCTGAAGGAGGTACGTGCATTTCAAATCCAAGTTGTGACCTGCAATGGGTACTGGTACCAGGTCTGTGTCAGCATGTGGAGCCCTGTCTAGAGAGGAATGAACAACCTTCAGGGCTAGTCAAATGTAGGCAGAGTTGCAAGGACACATTCCTAAATATCTTTGGCAGTTATCTGTTCCACACATAAATGCACACTGTTACATAAAAGAATTTGGAAGAGCAAGAGCATGATGATGTACCCATCATTTGCCTATGAGTAATACAGAGAAATTGAGATCCATTATAATGACCACTGAAGGCTGCATGTGATATATTAACCACTTATTAAGTTTTTAATAAATGTTATGCTCTATTTAGTTGCGTAACCTTTTGCTCTCATGTAGGTTAAAGTTAATACAGCTAAGATATAATGCTGAATGACTGTTGCACTGAGAAAGCTTAGGAGCTGCAGTAGATTTTGAAGAGGATAGGAGAGGGAGTAGGGCTCATTCTGTGTTTCTGTATCGTGATATTCTTTTACTCCACAGTAACCTACAGGATTTTACTAAATAGATATATCTCCATCTGAGAGCAGGAACATATTTATGTGTATCTTAATCTGTATTTATGTGTGTCTTAATCTGTATTTAGATGTATCTATATCAGATACATAAATGCTGATGGAAGACAGAAAGGAATTACTGCAAAGTTTTAGATACTCTTAACACTTCACCACTTGCTATCTATATCTGTCAGCATTAAGGTTGTCAAGCTCAGGTGTAAAATTAAAAGTGTTAATTGCAAGGTACATATTGTGTTTTCATGTAAGTGCTTCACTGTGTTTTTACTTTTTATGCAGTTCCTTCAGCACCTGCAAACCCTAGAATATATGTGTTACATAGTAACATACATGAAGGTGAAGAGAAAGTCCTTGTGGAGTTCAGATGGGACAAACCTGAAAGGGACAATGGAGTATTAACACAATTCAGGGTTTACTATCAACTATTGTACCAGAGTGGTGCTGCTGACGCTCTTACGGAGTGGAATGTGAGCAATGTCAAACCCACTGTGTTTCTCTTTTCAATCAGAGATGTGCTTCCTAGGCTCACAGTAAGGTTTCAGGTATGAAAAAATTACTGAGCTTATCTCCGATGTTATCAGTGCATCTTGATGTATTTGTCTATGAGATGGTGTAGGGCTTGGGGCAAGAATGTGTGGTTTCTGCTTCTGAAACTGCTGACTCACTCCCAGACAGCTGGCTTAGCCTTTCGTATGTTGTGTTTGTTAGAAGGCCACAAAGGTGGAAAGTAGTATACATTATAAATGCAAGAACGTGCTTGATATCTTTAATAAAAGATTTTCATATTAAAACCTGCTAGGAGGTCATGTTTCTGTCATGATAAAAGGCTTAAAACATAATGTCTACCTGAAAAACAAGTTAGAAACAAGAAAGTGTGTAATAGGCTGGCCACAGATTGGGAAGAATGCTGTGTTTGCAGTATCAACAGTAGGAAAGTACTCCAAACTGAGGAAAGAGACAAGATGGGCTTTCCTTGATTCCAGCTGATAAATGTAGTATGAATTGTTATCCTCTGGGCCATGTCTTAAAATTTTCCTCGTAGCCATGGTCAAAGGCTACACTGAGGCTTTGACAAGCACAGCCTTTTGTCAAGTAGAACGCCTGCATATGTTCTTAGCTGAGCAGTCCTGGTTGTCTTTTTGTCATTAATCATGTCTCTGTAGGCTCTATACTGGAATATTTTATGCTTCTCTTTAACATACATAACAATCTCCTGTCTCACAGGTTCAAGCCTTCACATCTGTGGGCCCAGGACCTATGTCTGATGTAGCACAGAGGAATTCATCAGGTATGGATAACTTAGATGCCAGTTTGTGGTTTATGTGTAATAGCTGGTGTACTCAACAATACATGTCTTTGGTAATAAATAGTCCCTTAAGCTGGGGTGACATTTGTTCTACACTGTGATAGATACCACAGAGGAGATGGATACAGATTTTAATGGGAAATTATTCTTATCATTAGCTTAAATTTGGGGAATTTCAAATCTTTTCTCAGAAGCATGCTAGATTAATTTTTCTAAGCAGTGTTAGGATAGCAAGGAACAGCAGCAGTCTTCGATCTGTTATCTGCATACTGCTACAGTAATATAGGTCATTTGTAAGTGGGCTATGAATGGTAGCCAAGAGAGTTAGAGATCTATTATAGATCATAGATTATTTCTAATTGGGCTATGAAAGCTAATTAAGAGAGCAAATCTATTTTTATACAGCTTTAAGTTGTTAGGTTAGCATCCACAATGCCACTGAAAAATCCTTCTAAGTTTGCATGTGATAACAAAAAAGCAGCATCGATTTGTGCATCTGATTATTTTATTTGCTATGCCATATGATAAAATCTAACTTGGACAGGGTCTTCTTTCTTATTATTAGTTTGTATTGCTTTAAATTATATGTTATGATTGACTACTGTTACCTAGAATGCTTGGTGTAAATTCTATTGTGCCCCTTTCTTTCCAGATTTTTTCCCTGTACCAACTCTCATAACTTTTTCTGCCAACAAGTTGTTTCTTACTGACATAGACAATAATCATACCATATGGGAAATTTTGGCAAATACAAATATAAAGGACATCTGTTATACTGCTAATGATGAGAAAGTGTACTATATCCTAGAAAATTCTCTTTTTCTTCTGAATATACAGAGTACTTCAGAGTCTCAGGTATTACTTTGTCCCTTCTCTTGCTTCAAAGAATCTAGGAAAATGTGGGCATTATTGTCATTATTTTGTGCTTAATCATGTTTTTGAGGAAGTCAAAGCATGATGCTGAAAACAGAAAAAAAGGGCAGCATGGTAATAAATCACATTTATTGGCAACATTGTAGAATCATAGAATGGTTTGGGTTGGAAGGTACCTTGTAGATCATTTAGTTCCACCCCCACCCTGCTGTATGCAGGGACACCTCCCACCAGACCAGGTTGCTCAGTGCTCCACCCAGCCTGGCCTTGAATGCCTCCACAGTTTCTCCAGGCAGCCTGTTCCAGTGTCTCACCACACTCACAGAAAATAATTCCTTCTTAATACGTAGTCCAAATCTGTCCTCTTCCAGTTTAAAGCCACTTCCCCTCATACTGTCACTACATGCCCTTTTTATAAGACCCACTNTTTATTGGCAACATTGTAGAATCATAGAATGGTTTGGGTTGGAAGGTACCTTGTAGATCATTTAGTTCCACCCCCACCCTGCTGTATGCAGGGACACCTCCCACCAGACCAGGTTGCTCAGTGCTCCACCCAGCCTGGCCTTGAATGCCTCCACAGTTTCTCCAGGCAGCCTGTTCCAGTGTCTCACCACACTCACAGAAAATAATTCCTTCTTAATACGTAGTCCAAATCTGTCCTCTTCCAGTTTAAAGCCACTTCCCCTCATACTGTCACTACATGCCCTTTTTATAAGACCCACCAGCTTTCCTATAGGCCTCCTTCTGGTACTGTAAGGCTGTTACAAGGTCCCCCTGGAGATTTCTCCAGGATTAAGAGCCCCAACTCTCTCAGCCTGTCCCCTGGGAGGTGCTCCAGCCCTCTGACCATCTTTGTGGCCCTCTTCTGGACCTGCTTCATCAGCTCAATGTCCTTCTTGTGTTAGAGGTCCCAGAACTGGATGCAATACTCCAGGTGGGATCTCATAAGAGCAGAGTAGGGGTGACAGAATCACCTCTCTCAACCTGCTAGTCACACTTCTCACAATGCAGCCCAGGGCAGGGTTGGCCTTCTGGGCTGCAAATGCAGTGGTGAAAGCTGAAAAGGAAATACACAGCTTTCATAATGGCTATCAGTTCATATGAGTTGCTTCTATGGAAGTGATATGACTGGCCCTTTCTAGTTATACAACACGAATATGTATAATATAACAAAATTGGAACTTTCAATTTTTATTTTTATTTTTGTCATCCATAGCAATTGGAACAGGCCCGAGTATGCCACTGGTAAATTTTCCTGTTAAACATATATGATTTTACTGACATCTACTTTGTTCACAAAGTATTTTGACAAGTATTTAAATCCTCACTATTATTACATTTTTTTTTATCAAGCATAATTTAATTTCATTTGATTTTTTTCTAATTTTAAGTAAACTGAATCAACACGGAAGCAGTGATTAATATTAGTGAGACAACAGTTTTTGTTTGTACTAAGATATTGGGTACTTCATCCCATCTCTTTATGTTTTGCCTTCTACTTTCCAAGTAGAAATGACTTGGGAAGCCAATCTGATTTCATAGCATCCTAGCATTGTGTGGAAAAATTCTGCTTTTAAGGTTTTATTTTATTTTTTCTTAAGTTTTTTGAAGATGTATTTCTTCGCAATGTCACAGCCATCACAGTAGATTGGATTGCAAGACACCTCTTTGTTGCCCTGAAAACAACATGGAATGAAACTCAAATATTTTTTATTGACCTGGAACTCAAGACAAAGTCCTTACAAACCTTGAACATACAGTTGGGTAAACATAATTCAGCTGTATCATCTCTACTGTCATATCCTTTTTTAAGGTAAGATGCATATTACTAAAAATTTCTTTGAAGTATACTTGTAACATGATTTTCGAGAAGCTTTAACTCTTGAGGACCCAAAATGACTTTTTTTTATGAGATTTTTGTGTTGTGTATGTCTCACAAATTTTGGGATGCTGTTCTACTTGTATGCTAGGTGAACTTGGACATCTAATTTTAAAAGTATGTCTATGTTTGAGTAAAAGTTTCAAACAGTATTTAAATCCTGATAGGTTCTGCTGTTCAGATGTTGCAAGTAGAAGTCAACACTGCATAAACATTACCATAACATCACTGCAACCATTTTGTCCAGAGTATTTTATCACTGTGCTCTTCTATTCAGAAAATATCTCTCTGGAAATATGCTGCTTTACTTAACTTGTTTTAAATATTTGGGAGGTTTCTGACTGAAGTCACTTTCAAGACTGTATTTAGGGCACTCTGTTCAGATTGAAGATTTTCTGCTGTAAGCAATGCATTTTATTTCATAGCCGCTTGTATTGGATTGAAGAGCTTGATTATGGCAGCCGCATGTTTTATTATGATATAATGAATAACACCATGCACCACATTTTGGGATATGAATCAGTAGAGGAAAAGATGAGGAACTACTGCAACTGTAACGTGGCAGAAGCAGAACTAGGAAGACCTATGAGTATAGATGTATCTGACATCAAGAAACCCCATCTACTCTTTATCAGAGGAAGAGATGAAATATGGGCCTCAGATATGGATGCTTGCCACTGCTGGAGGATTACCAAGATACCAGGTTTTCAAGGTCTGATTGCTATGTTACATTTCTAGGTAGTTTGTGATTAGATCTGTCTCTAACATCAACAATGTGCATTTTGGCAAAATAGCATTCATGAAGTACTTCATATATAAAATTGATTCATCTTTAGGCAAGATGGACAAAGTACTTATGTGTTTCATGCTTCCAGTTGTGTACCCTATTGATACCAACCAGGAAAAAGGGCAGTGTTGAGGATATTTACCAATGCAAATATGTATTCTAGTGAGATGTCAGTATGTGGAGATGCTACGGCCTCACACTCTACTTGTCAGTGGATTTCAGTTATAGCGTTAGTGCATTATATTGCTGGGGTTTAATATTAGATACTTCTATTAAAGCATCTCAAAGAAAAGTCACAATGCCATCTTAGTTTGTGCCTGTAAGTGGCATGGAACTCTTCAATATTAGATGTGGGAAGGGTACGTCATACAGGTATGGAATCTTGTATGGAATCTTACCTACATTCTGCTCGTGTAAAGATAACACTTAATCTTGGTTGGTCAGTTTTCAGCTTAATACTGGAAGAATACTGGTAAAGCTGTCTTCTTATCAAGGGAGCTGCCTGGATTACTCCTGGGAGGTAGCAGAACACTGTGCTTCTCATCTTGGAGAGATGATGAAAATTTCTTTTCATCTTTACTCTTGCATTTTATCTTTGGTGTGCAGTACGAGAATTGCAGTTCTCATAAGTAAAAATAATAAAAAGTCCTCAATCTACCCTTGCAAAATGAAATAATGAAATGTCTCATTTTCAAAAACCCTGTCAGAAAATATGAGAAATCTCTTTCCAAGAGAAAATCTCTGTAGATATGATGTGGCTGAGATACTGACCCACATTGACACACTGTGAAGAAGCACTCATCTGCCGTTGTGAAACTGTTCACTCAGAGTTATGCTGAAGCTTAACTCTACAATGTTTTCCTACAGGTACAAAAATTGGCAGCTTGACTGTAGACAAACAGTTTATATATTGGACTGTTGAAACAAATGAATCCACTGAAGTTTATCTAGCAGATAAAGAAAGCACAAGGCACTCTCTTCAGAGGAAAGCAAATCATCAGCTGAAAATCTTAGCCTACAGCTCAGCAATGCAATTGTATCCAGGTAGTGAAAATTTGGGTTGTTCCACAACTGCAATCAGTTTATTCCAGAGCATGTGTTTGACATGTAGATCATGCTATGTGTATTTATATTTTTAAAAAGATGGAAATAAGTATTAACTAAGTGTTGCATGGAAGGACAAGATAATAAATGTTGCCTGTGGCTTAATGGCTCAGGGTAGTAATGAAAGAAAAAATACCTATTATAAAAGTTGTATTGCACCTGGAGATTTGGGAAAGTCCTTGAAACACTGAAAAAGCAACCGTTGAGTCCTAAAGATTATCAGTTGTCATGAGGTGCTGCAAAAGTTTAGTAATGATCTTTGCTATGCAACAGAATTCTGCTGTTGTTCACGAGTATGCAAAGCTGAAAAAAATGTGCATGTTCTTCCAAAGATGTACAGATAAGACCTCTGCTTTTTAAAGTGTTTTTTAAAATAATGCCTGAGAGGAAGGTCCTGCTTACATTCTAGTAGACTCAGGCTTCATTTACTACTCCTTTTTTTTTGTTTTATTTTAAAGAAATAGTAATAGAATAGCAATGAATGAAAGAAAAATTATTTTTAATACAAGGATTTTCAGTGCACCAGGATTCATGGTACTTATAAGGATTCTATTTGTAAGTGCAGTTTAGAACAGCTACTGGCATGATTAATATATTAAAAATAATTTCTTAATTTTTGCATAAAAATTTGGCAAATATACAAGAGAATATTTTAATGGGATGGATTTGTATGAAACGAAAATATTTTATGATGTTTTTGAGTACCTGGCAGAATTTCTCCTGACCACAGCTGCTCTAACCAGAGCCCAAGTTATTCTTAATAGGACTTTGAGAAATTTAATCCTATGAAGTCTGTGTGGACTTGGCACTGATGGAGGATCCTGCCTTGGCCCTGCCTTGTACAGACTGAGCCAGAGGTACAACTCATTTGAAGAAATCCAGGCTTGGCTGGTGCAGGTCTACCCAGAGATCTTCGCAGAGCTATTCCTGCTCATGAGGGCTTCAGAAAATATATTTAGTGGAATAAAAAGATTTGGTATTTAATAAAGAGAACAAGCAAATGAAACAAAACAACAGAAAAACAATGGACAGAATTATTTGCACAAGTTTAAGATCAAAGGAAAACAAAATTTTAAAATAAGAAAAACTTTTATTTTCCACTTGGTGCTGAAAAAGTGATGTTTGCAAAGACCATCTGGATTGACTGACAAGCTTTTTATTGCCTTAGTGATGTGTGCAGGTAGTACAGCTGGTTTCCTTTCATTCTAACCTATTTAATTGCCATCCAGAGACACGATGTCAGTTGATCATTTAACACATCAGAAGCACTCAATGAAAATTATTGTCCTGTCACAGATTCTGTGAGAGAATGATTTCTCTTCAGGGTTAGGAGGAAGGGGGCTGAATATGTAGCAAAGGATTTCTTTCTCAGGGTAAGCATGTTTCTGTGTAATTGCCTGACAAAAACTTCAGTTACAAAAATGACTCAGTTCTTTATTCCACCTTGGATTTTTCCCATGAGAGTTTTACTACTCTAAGAAACTATACACTGTCAAAGAATGAACCTTACATTTATTTCTATCAAATAGTCTTTCTTATTCTCCTTCCCTTATGTGCATGAACCTGCTTTTGGTAGGAGTGACAGGGTTGCTCATGTAGGGAGAAAAGATCTTGACAGTGAGGTCAGTTGTTCATGCCTAAGTGCAAACTGTTCTTGCACCATCATTTCCTTCCTGGCACCACGTCCATTTAGTAAATTTCAAAGTTTTTTTTTGAAAGTACATCAAGTGACAATATTTTTTATTTTGTTACTTGTGTACTATTAGGTGGTATTCTTCTGTTGTTTTCTTCATAAAGACTACTTCTTCCCTTCCAAATCTTGTCTCCCCATTCCCTGTTGTTACCATGAACTTCACAAGTGAAAAACTGTTCGGAAAAAAAACGAGATAACATTTAATTGCCAGGGAAAGCTAGCCTCTATTCTGTGCATATGCCTTTTCCTGTGACAAGTAAGTTTGGACTTAAGTGTGTGCTACTCTCAGTAATACAAGTAGGGTCTGAATTTCCAAGGCATTTAGGTACCTAAAGAAGAATCAAAATACTTTAGCAATTCTGATCTTATCAAAGATAAACAAGCCTTTAATTTGTTTACTGCTATTATTTTAATCTGTGAAACTAACCAAATATACTATATTCAAGTGGGATGGTTTTCTATTTGTGGAAGATGTTATGTGATTATTATTTTCTTATATGAACAGTGATAGAATCCCATGCATATTTGGACTGGTCCAACGGTAATTGCTGTTGTTTTTTTTTCATTTGTTGGTGTCTTTCCTAGATAAGAAGTGCCTGACTCCATTACTAGACACTGAGAAACCTACTATCCTTGATACAACAAACACTAGTTTTACATTAAGCTTACCATCTGTCACAACAGAGCAGCTATGTCCCAGCTTATCCCAGCCTACACCAACGTATCTGATATTTTTCAGAGAAATGACTAACAACCATGAGAATTTGACCTACCATTTCTCTACTCTACAGCAAAAAACTTTGGTAAGGCTATTTTGGAACAAAAACACGTGCTACCGTATATAATGAAATGTGATATTACTTCTAATTATTTTATAAACCATTCTGTAACTTTCTGTCAGGGAGTTTTTCTACTTCTGCAAATCTCACACTAATTCTCATTTGTGATTGGTATTTTGCAAAGTGGTGGATTCCTTAGTTTTTCTTTGTGCAAGTACTCATCTATGTTTCAACATGTCCTTGATAAAATCCTTTAGCAATGGGTTTCTGGTTTCTATTTGAAAAAGGAGAAGTTGAAGTTGTTATTAAATAAATATACTTTTAAGTGTTTAAATAAATCTTCAGAATGTTCAACACCAATAAGTCTTGACTTTGTGTATTTTCCGGTAGCTGTGCTTTCCTTGGTAAAATTTTTTCTGAAACTTTTTTTTTAAACTTTGCTATTTCCTAGTCAAGCACCAATCATTGAACAGAACATTATTGTAGCCATGTTAATTACACCTAATTACTAATTTAATGGACAGATGATTGGCGTTACATGTAAGTACTTTCTAAGAATGAACGTTTATTATCTGATTTCAAATTACAGGAAGTTCAGGAACCTATTGCTGTCATAAACAACTTAAAGCCATTTTCAAGTTATGCCATACAAGTTGCAGTAAAAAACTACTATTCTGATCAAAACCAGCTGACTGTAGGAAGGGAGACAATCGCCACCACTCTATATGGAGGTTTGTTTCACATTTTATTCTGGTTTTGAACGTAACTCTCATCTCAAATAAATGTTTGGGTCGCAAATCAGAAAGTAGTGAAATTTTCTGCTCAGAATGTAATCTGTGTAGATGTTCACAGGGGCCTGATGACCATACCTGATGAATCTGTAAGAGTCATAAGAAATATGCATGTTCTTTACTGTTTTTGCTCATTGGCTTCCTGTGGAAAGATAAACTATGCTTAAAAATGACTAAGCAGCTGCAGTTTTTGCCTTGGACCACGTTTGTAATAAATTGGGTTAGCATGTATATGTGATTATATATGTTTAAATGTGTATGATATGTGCAACATTAAGATTTCTTCCCTTGACCTGGTAGAGTTCTCATGATTACTGTTTGTTAGGGTAGTGTAGATATGACTTATTATAAATCAAGCTGAAGAGACAGCACTTAGTTTTTACTTCTCTTTGTCTGAGTACCAATAGCATGTTTTCTCTTTGATTTTAATAATCTTGGTATGTCCTTCTGGGTCCCCTTCATATTAGAACAAGAAGGCTAGGAATAGTGCTTTTGCCTTGAATGTTCACTGTGTCAATTAAGGTGGAGAGATGACTGGTTAGGAGTTAGCTTATTATTATTATTCAGTCTGGTTCTTTGTTATTTCAGAGCTGAGCTTGTGCTTCTGTAGCTAGACTAGTTTATAAAGCCAGTATTCATCTCTCATCTGTATGTGTGTGTTTATATTACCAGATGATGCTCAAGAAATGTCTCCAGGTTAATATTTCCACTTTCTGTTTTGGGTATGTGGTTTGCAAGTTTTCCATTCTGTTGTCAAACTGCAAAAAAACCCCAAAAAACCAAACCAAAACAAACAAAAAAAAGTCTGTCTTTTCAGCATTCTCTTAGATAACTCAATCATATTATGTACACTTTATTTATTTATTTATTTGGGGGGGGCTCTGTGACTCTGCTCCATTTATCATGCTTGGTGTCACTGCCCAGAGGAAGTTTGACCCACAAAAACTCATCCCCTGAAGACCTATCAGACAGCTCTGATACTGTCTAGGTTACAAAGGCAGAGTTATAGCCAAGTCTGGATGGCAGTCCACCTGTATTTTACTCGAAGAAACTGGGAGAAAGTATCTAGGGATGCTGAACTCAACATGTTATGGGCTTACTGTAGTCTCACTTTCACTACTTTTTCTACTTGGATCCTGTCCCACAGAGTTGGAGCCATTCTGATCTGAGAGACGGCAAGTAAATGAAGTGGAGAGGCACAGCAGCACTTGGTTGTTGAGCATCAGCTCCCTTAACCCTCCTGTAGCAGGGCTAGTGATAGGTGACATATAGCTGCCCAGACTGAACACTACAGGAATATTCTTGTGACATGGAGCTAGACCTCAGTACACCACAGCAAGAATCCTAAGATTTCCCTTTCTCTCTCTTTACCTCTACAAGGGTTTTGTCTGCCCTGCTATTTTCTTTACCACTTAATCAGATCTCTTACTATCTGAAGCACTGAGCAAATAGACTCTCATCCTATGTAGATATCTGAATATTTCGAGCATATTCCTAAAGAGTCTGTTGCAGAAGGTAAGAAAAGCTGAGCTATAAGCAGTCAACTTCAATTCTTTGCATGAGAATCCATGTCTGTACTGCAAAATTTGGATGACTTACTGATTGAGTAAGATCAGATACTATTGGGATGTGGCAGGAATTCACACTCTTACTTCTCTGTGTGGTAAACTGAGACAACCTGCAGCAATGTACACCCTTTCCGTGGAGGAACGTAAATGCTGAATATGAAATGAGAGACTGGGTTGCTCCACTGAAATGGAATTTTTCAGGCTCAAGTCAAGTGAAACATGAAACTCAAAACAAACTTCTCTAGTTGGGCAAAACAAAATAGTATGACCAAAACAAATGAAGTCTGAAAACAAAATAGAAAAAAGTAAATAATAATAATAATTAAAAAAAAAATCCCAAACCTTTAGCAGTTTAACAGATATTTTTATCAACATTCATTGCTTTTCACAATTTGTTGAAAAATTTCCAACCAGCTGTGGCTAGAATGTGTCTGTGTCCCAGCACTTGTGTTCTCTATTTCATGAATGTAACTGCTGGTTTAGATTGTAATCAGACGCTACTGGAGCCTCTTGAAGTGTGCATGCTATTTCACACCTCTGAAGCTGTGTACATTCCCTCTGTCTTTCCCTCAATTCTGCAATGAAATGAAAGAAACTTTCTAACAAATAGGAAAATAGGAGGAATGAAAAAAAAAAGCCCAACTTGGAAAAATAAATGTATTGCTCTTGCCACAGAGTGTCACTCTTTCTCCACATAACTTTTAGCTAGTGAAACAGGACATATGCCTTCCTTGCTAGCTTAGCTTCTGCACATTTCACTGTAATAACCTGCAGTCTTGCTACTAAAACATAAATTAGAGACTTCGTTCTCATCATTCTGATATGCTGGGAGTCTAGATAGTGTATGGGCTTTTAACTTTTTACGTATCTGGACAGTTCAGTAAGAAAGAAAGAACATTTAATGCGGAGTTGGGGCATGCCACATACCAGTATCTGAACAAGAAATGTTTAGGAGTCAGAAGTTTTCTGCTAGCTTCATCATCTGCAGAACCTACATAACAAGCTGTCTTGGTGAATACGTCTAACTTTGTTCTTCGAATCTAGAAGAACCTCTCAAAGTAAACAAAAATAAGTCTCTTAAATTGTGATGTTCTGAAGTGGACAAAATGAAGAACTGAATAATAATATATGAACTTATGGAAAAATGAGCTTGAGGGGTTTGTGTTTTATCTAACAACCTTTTCAATTCCCTCTTGCTTACATGATGTGTTTGCAGATATTTTTTTCTTTTTTAAATTACCGGTCCATTTGACTGGTAATCCAGAGTAGAGTATTTCTATTCACCACAGGAAATTGGTGTAGTGCATCTCCAAAGTTTAGAAAGCTGAACACATAAGGTGAGTATGTGACATTTTACTATGTCAATAACTATCTTCTCTTTGCTTACAATTAGCTGAGAGACACCTTAGGCGAATTCAGGTCAAAGGCCAGCCTTGTATATTATATGAGATATCCTGAGTTTAATGATTTCTCTTAAAGAAAGGAGAATATATGGAAGCTATGTAGAAACATCATTTTTCCAGAGTTTAAGTAGAAAGTGTTTCAAATGAACCTTATAAAAAAAATCCAACTTTTAGAACTGATAAAAAAACACATTGTATTGGAACTTCTCGATTCATAGAGACCAACCTGAACAATTTAATTTATCTTTGAATGTATCTTTTAACAGATACTGCAATATATTGTCAAGTTTGAGGATATTTCTGATTGGAATATAGTATTTTTTTTTAGTGCATATCCAAGTTAGCATCTTACTAAACTCAGAACTGAAACTGATAAGAGAGAGCAGGAGTTTTGTTTTATGACTGTAAAATTATAGGACACCAGCTATGTTTTTGCCTGCTTGCGTAGTACAATAGCAAAAAATACTACCATATTCACATAATTATAACTTGTTTTTCCTTCCTCAGAGACATTTGTCTATTTCTCTAAAAATAAATTAAAAAAACCCAACCCAGTGAGATCCATACCAAAAGTAGATTCATTTCAATTTCTCTTCCAGTACCAGGGGCAGTTGATTCCGTTAAGGCAGTGGTTTTGTCCGACACTACTATCAGCATATCTTGGAGTGAACCTCTGGAGCCAAATGGACCTCTAGAATCCATCCGCTATCAAATTTCTGTAAATCTATTGTCTTCGTTCCCAAAAACTCCCTTGCGAAAAAGCGAATTTCCAAATGGGACACTTTCGTGGTCTGTCAGTGATCTCCAGTCTGGAACAAGCATTTTGTTCAAGGTATAATCACAAGCAGTATAACCACTACCTGTTTGTTCACCAACCTGTAAGTTGTTAGACTGATCTTCTGTAAATCTGTATGCCTAATTTGAAAATATGAGTTCAAAACTTGGCAGATTTCTCTCAGTCCTCTAGTCTTCTGATGAAGGAAAATTAAACGTCACAGTTTATCCCCATATGAGTTTCTCAGATGAAATTGTTTAACTGAGATATTTTCTATTTGGGGAGCATATCGATATCAGCACTAAATAGCAGTTTCTACTACAGTCCTGCTGTGGCTGCCCTGATACATGCAAAGAGAGGATCAAGAGATGGGAAGCCTCCATCCTCCAAGAAGGCCACCTGTCTGTGAAGCACTCAATGTGGTGAAATAAACAGGGCTGTGTGAGTGAAATGAGTCACAGCCAATAGATAAATTTTTTTCTTAAGAGCAAAAGTTCTGAAAATTTCAATGAAAGGGAATTCTATATAATATGAATAGTAGGCTTAGTCTAAAGCCACTTTTTCTACCTGGTCTTGTACTGTACATTTCATCTGTTTCCTTACTAGGTTCTTGCTTTTCATCCGCATGAGAAATGGTTTTCTGAAAGTGCTCCTGTTATTGCAAGAACTTTCGAGACTCCACCTTCACCTTCCAATATCATCCCCAGAAATACCAGTTTCCAGCTAGAATGGAGAGCTCCTCTGTACATCAATGGAACCAGCTTCTGGTTTGAGCTGCGTGAGGTAAAAATTCTTTTTTTTTTTCCATATAAAATCAAACTTAACCCTGTTCTGTCCTGGTGAGCAAGACAGCATGGCAGAGCATATATGAAAAATCTCAGTGGCTAATTTGGGCACAGTGATGTCAGTCTTAGTGACTCAGAAGGATGGAGGCAGCGTTTGCCAGGAACAAGGAGGAGCGCAGCTGCAGCATTTAATACTCCTCACTGCCAAAGGACATCCTGGATGACCCCACCAGAATTCCTCCTCGGTGTCTTGTTTCAGTATAGTTCCCTCCCTCTTTCCTCACTGCCCTCACCCAGTCTGGCTGTTAGCTGTAAACTGTATGTCCACTCTGGAAAAGAAAGTAAAGAAAAGGATATTTTGCATTAAATGTTGGCTACAACCTGGTATCTGAATTTTGTTTTCCTGTGAGAGTAGTTAGAAGAAAATGCTGGACAGAAAGACAGGTAGTGGAGACTGCAGAGGTAAGTGCTGCAGTGACAGCAGCATGGATGGAAGCTTCTTAACATCTAGACCACCAGACACAGAAAATGTCATGTGCTAAACTGGATCACGTAGATTCCTTGATATAGATAATCGGATCCATGAGGCCTACACCAGATGTTTCCCACTTGCCATAAGAAAAAGTGTCACAGTACAAACTCCACTAAACCATCTCCTTTCAACTGCATAATGACATACTGAACTCATGGTCATGTCACAGTGATCTAGATATACAAACTGTGCAGAGCTAAGCAAATGGAAGGCTCCTTTTGGCTGTGCAAAGGGGTCACTTAATCTATTCTTCTTTGTGGTTGCCAAAACTTGCAGGTTTCCTGAAGGCAAATTAAAAAAACTATTTTTGGGTCCTTGGTCTCTAACAAACTAAAGTTCTATGATTTAAACAACACATGCATAACCTCTCCCTTATGATATTAAAATGTAACAAGGTGGTTATATATCCACAAATAGCTCTGTATTTTCAGTAGTGTAAGTCAACTGATCATGATGATATTTTATTTTTCTAGTGGCAAACAAGAAGTGGCTGGTTTTCTCCTGCAAGCACTACATGCACTATAGGCCCTGTTTACACATGCAATCTCACAGGAACTCTTCCTTCTGCCAATTATCTTGTAAGAGCAACAGTAGTATATATTACAGGAATGAAAAGCACTTCCTCTTCAACAAGCTTTAAAACTACAGGTAAGCACATAGCATAGGATAACAAGATTTTAGGACTCTTTTCAGGAAATGAATAATTAAAACATATTTTGTAAAATTTAGCAGGGAATTTTCTTACACTAGGACCTAATAATTTTGGAAAAGAAATAACAACGTACCAAGAAATTAAGATTCACTTAATTGTGGAGCAAAGGGAAAAGAGTAAGGGAAATTAGGATGAAATGCCTATATCCATATCAATTCATAACTACTCACGAAAAGGTGCATGTGAGCGAAAATTCTGAAATCTGTCCATCGTAAAGAAAAGGCCAAAACTCATTTTTCATGAGGAATATCAATCCTGATCCTTTCTCTTTTTATATGTCCACTCATGTACATATCTAAATTTTGCTTCTTATCTGTTAGACTTTTGTTTTGCTGTACATGTTTTAAGTGTTTTGTATCTTCTCTGTTTGGCCACAGCTGGTGTTCCCAGTAAGCCAGGAACACCAAAAAGAGCAGAAGACTCTATAAACTCTGTACAGTGGGAAAAGGCTGAAGACAATGGAAGCAACCTCACCTACAACATCTTAGAAAGCAGGTAAGTGATGAGTGAAGGTACTTGTTATCTAGTGAGCAGCCTAGGTGTGCAGGGACAGGTTTTCCTAGCAGCTTTGTCTGGTTGTTCCAGATACAAGGACAGGTGGACTAATATGGTGTCAAGTGTGCTACAGTCAACCACTGCCCTCTGAGGAAGCACAGGGGTGCTGTGCATCCATAGGTTGTCCCCAACATCTCTGTTGGTTTTGAGCTGCCCTTTGAGCCCAAGACAATGTGGAATTTTTGGAATATGCCAAGAATTATTTGTTTGTCTATGAAATTGTCTTTGCTTGGGCTTTTGTGTAGACTAGGAGGGTAAATCAGCATCGTGTTTTGCTATCTCAAGAGGGATTTCTAGGAGCAACTTCCACTTATTCTGTGATTGCTTTTGCAATTGTAATTAAAAGATAAGTGGGCTTATGATTAGTTAAGGAAGTTTAAGGACATAAAGTATGATATTCATGAACTGACTGGCAATTTTGTTTTATCCATTTTTAAAATCCATATTGAGACATTTTCATTTGTTCTGATTTTCAGAAGATTATCGGGGCTGTGTTTAGATTCTGGACAGTCTGAAGTACACATGATAAAGCTAATCATTTTGGGAAATACAGATCTGAGATCTCTAGGGCTTTCAGTATATCTCGTATGGGAATAATGAAATGTCAATGATGCAAATGGCCCCTCTTGTAGGATCTCATCCTTCTGTAAAATAAGTAGCCATTTTTGTCTTTAATTCCTAGAAAATGATGAAGAAAATATACACTGACAATATTTCCTGGCCAATCTTTGAAATACAGGAATATATTTGGATTTATATTGTTCATTAAAGGATTTGGAAACCTTTCAGATCTGAATTTTCAAATGTTTAGCATATATTCTCAGCTAAACTAGACACAGAAAAATCTTAGCATTCAGTGGGCATAAGGAAAGCTCATATAATGCCTCACCAATATGAGACAATTAGGTAATATTTATAGTAATTTGTCAAATACAAATAACTCAAACTTGAAGTCACACTTACTAGGCTCCAAAGAATGCTAATTCATAATTACTCCTGCTCTAGTAATATTAGGGCTGAATGGATGGATTCAATGTGAATATGCAGAGGTTTTTGACCTAATAGCACTTTGAGCCAAAAGGTATTTCTATGCCCTTCAGAAAAGTGTAAAGACGGACCCATAATATTCTAGAAAATTTTGCATAGCCTTCTGAAATAACCAGTTTTTCATACATTTATGGTAGAGATATGAACATAAAGTTAGTTTTTACTTATCTTTTGGTTTAGAAGAGTTTGGCCTTTTTTCTGAATTGAGGTATGTTGGGAGAGTGATTGGTACACTCATGAAGGTCATCTCACATGAAATATTACAGTCCTGTGTGACATGAAATGATATTTCACATATTACCTTTCAAGTTTAATATGTGGTCTCCTTTAGTTGGTGAATAATCAGCTCTGGATTTATTGTGAGCAATCAATCTCAGTCCAATGGGGAATGGAAGAAATATACACAGCAGTCAGCAGATACTATGGGAACCTGGCTAGCTAAAGAATTGTGACTTCCCTGCCAATGACTTGCTTCCTGTTCAGCTTGTGAAATCCGATGCACAAGAGCCACTGAATTACTCAGGCCCAGGAAAGCAAAAACTTCTAACAGTACACAAAATAAACTCTGTTTTTCCTTTTTTTTTTTTTTTTTTTTCCTGAAAGTTAAATAAGAAAATTCTGAAACCTTGGTTGTAAGGTGTGTACTGAAACGGATGAAAGTATGCTGCAGCTTTGTGCACCTATAGTGTTCTAGCATTTCATTTCCAATGCCAAACTAAGGATGTGTGATTCCTGGCATTGCTGAAATGGCATGGTACAATTTTCTGCACCAGAGCCAAAACCCCATGAATAGATTGAGCTTTCATGCAGGCAGAGAGATTTTGAGAAAGCTGTGAAAGTGAAGAATGGAGGAGAAGCAGTGAACAGCCCTCACTCATTAATAACATACCTGGGTTATTTCATTGTGCCTGTTGTAGGACGCAGACTGGCAACACCAACAAAATGGAGTCTTTGTGGGTGGTGGTTTACAATGGTTCTTGTGACAGTATTTGCACATGGAAGGCCGAGAACTTAGAAGGAACTTTCCAGTTCAGAGCAGCAGCTGCAAATATGCTGGGACTTGGTGAATACAGTGACACCAGCAAAGATATTGTGTTGTCTAAAGGTATGTCCTACATTTTTATGCTTTGTTAATCAAGAATTTTTCAGAATAAATATACACATTTCTGAAGAGAGATCTATTTTATGATGATGTTGCACAAATAATGTGTCTGTGGGTTCATCACTGGTAGCATTTACATGGTGACCCCAGTTGCCACTGCTTTGCATGGAACAGTGGGCCTGAACTTTGATTCTGCTTGTTTATACTGTTTTTTCTCCATGATCCTGCACTTTACATCATGATATGATCCTTGAAGTAAATGCAAGCTTCCATGCTGGGTAAAGATGTGAGAATTGCTACTTGCTGTCAACCAAAATGCTAGATCTGAACACTGATGTTATTTTTTTGATATCCCGTCTTGAGTGTTCAAGCAGTTGGCACATTCTCTTTACATACACATGGTAGGTTATCAGTGCATCAATAGTCCAGGCCTAGAGGAAGATAATTAATTTGACCAAGTATGGATGTGTCCATATAGCCTACAAGAAGAGTTTTGTGTAGAGAAAAGCACTTAGGCAGCAACAGCTCAAGAAATCTTTCAGGTTTTCACAGCTCTGTTAGATTGATACAATTCATACACACAGTTATTTACCAGTCTTCTCATTCCATTTAAAGGTACTGTGGCCTCTCCAGATATCATTGCTATTGTTGCTGTGATTGGAGCAGTTCTACTGGGCTTGACTATAGTCATACTGTTTGGTTTTGGTATGTGGGTGATTTTTTTCATATCCTTGACTTGCCAGGCAGTTCAGATAACAGGAGATGATGGGCCTCTAGGTTTGGGGAAATGCTGAACAATCTGCAGTGTGGGAGCTGGAGGGAATTTCTGAGCTCTCATCCTTTGAGGTTCTAGAGATGTCTGGGCCTATTCAGCATCTAGGAAAGGATACCAGTTCACTCCATCTTAAGACATTTATTGCTGTGGATTCTTTGTAGAGGCAGCATAGGAATGCTGAAGGAGCTCTGACATTCCCATGTTGGATTAGATGATCTCTAGAGGTCCCTTCTAACCACTACAATTCTGTATCCTTATGAAAACTTGTAATTCTCAAGTTAGTTATTGCATTTATTCACCAAAAGAACCCAATTTTTCCCCTTCAACTCTCTTCCTGAAGGAAAGATGCAGAGATTAATCTGTAATATGGATATCTATATATGATGGTCCCATCCTCTCATTCCTCATGTTCTCCTCATGATATTGCACTAGCCCTTAGGATTTGGGTCTTGACACATACATAAGTGGATGTTTGCCTGATTTCTCAGTTTTCTGTCTTCTATGGGAAAAGATGGTGGCCAAAATGAAGTGTCTAGTTTACACTAGTTGCCGGAATATCATGTTGTAGAGAATGACAAAAAAAACTTGCAGCCTTTCAGAGCCTACTCATATTCTGTGGTGCTCTCAGAGTAAAATATCTTACACTCTTCTTTTCTATTCCAGTATGGCACCAAAGATGGAAATCCAGAAAACCAGCCTTAACTGGGCAGATAGTACTTGTCAAGGAAGATAAAGAATTAGCTCAACTCAGGGGGTTGGCTGAGACAGTGGGACTAGCCAATGCTTGTTATGCTGTGAGGTATGTCCTTGGAGAAAATGCATTTTCAGGATGAAAACATGGGAGAGGGCTTCCCTGGATTGGTTTTTATCAGTATGCTCTTTCCTGACAACTTGATGTGATGTTGGGGGCCACACCTACTCAGCATGGCAGGTCTGCTCTGAAATATGCCCTGACAAGCTGGTTTCCTGGTATACAGCCTGGCCTGGATTTCTTCTAGCCCACCCTGAGTGCTCACTTTGGCATGAAACACAAGTGAACGGGGAGGGAAGGAGACACGGTGTTTTCCAAGAGATTTCAAAACATTCAGGTTTTACCTGAACTCCCCTTAAATGTAGTTGATGAGACAAATAGCATCAGATTTGTATGAAGAAGAATTTTAATATCATTTCCAGCATTAACAAGTGACTAACATTGCTGTTTTGCAGCACTCTCCCTTCTCAAGCAGAGATCGAATCATTGCCAGCTTTCCCTCGGGACAAACTGAACTTACACAAGTTGTTAGGAAGTGGAGCATTTGGAGAGGTATATGAAGGGACTGCATTAGATATCCTGGCAGATGGAAGTGGAGAATCCAAAGTAGCAGTCAAGGTAATCACATCTGTGTAGTCCACTGGAAACAGAATGGAATGGGCAGAGATTTGGCTTAGAGGTTATACAACTGAAACAAGAAGAGAGGGATTTAGATATTTCCTTATAGGTTTTCTTGTAAATCACTTAACGCTGAGCATATCACTTTGTAACTCCTGCTGGAAAACACCATGTATTTAAGGCTGTGACTATATCACTACTATATGCTAAAGATGATGGTGACATAAGTGTTGTGTTCTTTCTTTTGAGTAGACTTTGAAGAGGGGTGCAACAGACCAAGAGAAGAGTGAATTCTTGAAGGAGGCACATTTGATGAGGTAGGAAGAGCTTTGCCATTCTTCGAAGCTGCTCCCAGATGAGGGTGGTGCACTTCAACAGGAATGAGAGCAACGTTTTTCTCAACTATGGCATTTAGGAGTAGTCTCCTGTTTCTTCTGGAGAAAAAGCTTACATTGCTACTGAATAATTTTGTGAATCTAAAGCTATTCTTTTGCTCTTCTGCAAAATTTAAGATTTGGGCTGCAAATTTGATATGGTGATAGAATGAATTTATTAGATTTCAGATTGAGGTATTTCAGCATCTTTGTTCCCCTAGAACTAAGTTTTTAAAGGTAAATAGCAACATTTGGCTGACACTATTTTATCAAAATAAACGTATCAAAACAGGCTTATGCCTTGCAGTTTCAATTTAATGTGGAAATCGCTTTTTAAAAACGTGCATACTTACCACTAGAGGCTGCCACATACCTATTCTACTGAGGATGCACCCAGAAAAAAATGATACATGTCTGCAGTGTGAGAACTTCACATGGAAAGGTCTGTGTGTCAGCTCGAAGGCTACTTCTCCAGAGGCTCCATGGAGACCAGTAGAAACTGAAATTAAGTTTTGTTTGACTTTGAAGTACAATGTGGTTTTCAGATGCACTAGGGTCTGCACTTCTTTGACTTCTATTTCATATTTGCAGGATTAGAAATGTTTTGAAAAATGAAATATTTTATCTCCTGCACAGAAAATGTAGTGTTACTAAATTTGAAATTGATTTTTACAGTGTTCTATTTTTATTTACAGTTAAAATATTTATATATCTTTCATTACTTTGTCTAACTTCTACCAAGCACTGTACACAGATAGAGGTTAAAGACTTAACAAAATGTAAAATGAAATCATGTAATAACGATGTGAATTTATGATGAAGAGTAAGTGCTGTGTGCAAACTTTTTAGGTCTACCTGGAAGTCATATACCCACTTAAGGACTCTTCTCTGCATAGGATGGAAATTATACATACTCAGAGCTTCTCTGGTTCTTTTATTCTTTTATTTTTTGTTTGTTGTTTTTTGTTTGTTTGTTTGTTTGTTTTTAGCTACTAATCCAAACTGGGAAATCCTGGAAAATTATGCTATTGGAATTAGATTTAAACACTAATATGAGCCCATATGTGTATCATTTCTATGAGACAAGGAGAATACAAAAGTTTCAATGTTACCTATTTCCAATAGTCATTAATTAATAGTAAAAAGATGTGCTTCATAAGCTTAAAGATTTTTTTGATGTTAAAAAGAGTGATTTAGTTTCCTCTTGGAGGTAAGCCCTTTTCTTAATTAGACTTTTCTTGATGTTCCTGTATGAAGTCTCAAATTAAGTGAAAAGCATAAAGGTTACATAGGTGGATCAGGTTGTTTACAAACCCTGACGTTCTTTGTTTAAATGTTGCTTGCTTTCTGGAAGTGCATTCGGTAGTAGTGTTCTGCTGTCCCAGCTAAGCAAGGACTATTAGTTTATTCTATTATTGCTATGTGACAGTGGGAAAAGCTTTGAGCTACCCGTATGTCAAACAGTAATTTGATATTGGTTATTAGTGGGTCATCCGTGTACAAATATATGTAGCAAATTCCAGGCTGTGTCCCATCACTTGGGAAATAAGGAATGACAGCTCAATAGAGGAAGGACTGCAGGAACTGTAAGGAAAGTGCCAGGTGCTACTTACTTCTTCTGTTTTCGTTTTTGAGAGTGACAACATTGACTGATTGAGAGATGTGTGCTGTGGGGGAACTGTCAAATTCAAAATCACACTTTTTGCTGAAGAGCTTTTACCCACACCTAAGATTAAGTGAATTGAAAGACATTAGAAGGAAAATGTTCCTCTGTTGTATTTGTTTATTTATTCTGGTGCATTTGACAGCACTTTGTACACCATCAATTTCCCCAGAAGGTTCAGTTTTTTCGGGCTTATGGTGCAGGTCATTTCAGTCAGCAGTGCAAAGAGAAAACTATTTTCCAACACAGTAAATATGGTTATAAAAGCAAGGCCACTGACAGAGTCAATGAATATTCCACGTTATTTGTAAACTGCTAGATCTCAGAAGAATGATCGCTCAGATAATCCCAAGATTTTGGACACACACAAGCAATTACTCTCATATCTGCAAGTTCTTCTCATGTGTACATTGTTTCTCTTGAAAATATGCTGTCCAAAACAGTTCTCCTCTGGCTTGTGAGAAGATGTTGTACGTTATGCATGCGTTTCTCCAAATCTATTATGACTACTGTAGTAGAAATACTCTATTAAAACAATAGAGATACTTCCAGTGTACAGGTGGAATTCACATTATTCCCAGATGAAATTACCATTGGGTATCTTGTTTTATGTGATGAAGTGTGCCCTTAACATGCATGCATGTGTTAGAGTGCCTGTCAAAGGACAGTATAAACTAATACTTTGAAAGGATGTCACAGAATTTGTCCCATGACTAAGCAAGTCAAGACAGTTTTAGTTACTAAATCATGACAGTTGGTGGAGGTAGGATTGTAAAGGATGAACTCACTCATTACTTGTAGCTATATACAAATTATAGTCAACCAATTGAATTTTTCATATATAATCTTACAGTCATTTACTTCTCCTCAGTAAATTTGATCATCCCCATATTCTGAAGTTACTTGGAGTGTGCCTGTTAAATGAACCTCAGTACCTTATACTGGAGCTGATGGAAGGAGGGGATCTGCTTAGCTATTTACGAGGAGCCAGAAAGCAAAAGGTAGGATGACCTCAAGGATTCTATTTTTAACGTGTATCTGCCCACAGTTTCTTGGTTTTAATCTTCCTTAAAGGCCATGCTGATGTCCAGCTCCTCCTGCATCTGCAGACTCTGTCCTGGCTAATGCCCTGGGGACCTCAGTATTGAGTACCGACCAGGCATCCAGAGTTGCTGTGAAGAAGATTGAATGTCATGTTGAATATCATTAGATCACTGACTAAAAGTGGTTTGTTTTTTTTTGTTCATTACATGTCTGTTGAGTCCTTCTCCATGAACACTATGTACAGCCCTTTGAAGAGTGATCATACATAATAGTGGTCATGTGTCTGGTCCACTAGGCCTCACAAATATTGTCCTTGTGGCTATATCCCAAAAGTCTTTAGAGGAAAGAGGAGAAAAGAATAAAGAATAAACCTCTTTAATTAAGAAGTAAATTAATTTTAATAGCTAGAGTGAAGACTAAGACAATTAATGGTAGGAGTTTATGTCCTAGGGTCCTTGGAATTTTAGCAGTTGTCTATTTCAGACAGTGTTGAAGTCTACTGAAAAGTATGTACATGTATTCTACTGAAATAATATATTTTACTAATTAACACAGCAGCAAGCAAACCTGATATAATAACTGGAGAAAATATTTGGTGTCCCATTTCTTCCTCTACTGCAAAGAAGTAATTCTCAAGGTCCCAGGATATTCTTAGCCCCAAATCAAAGAACAGGATGTGTTACCCTGCCTTGCAGTGTAGTGATTTAACAGTTTACCCTGGGACTAATTAGCATTTGCTCTACTGGCACACAGATACTTTGCACCTGTTTTGCAAAAATCCTATAAATTTCAGACGAGAAAACTATACTATCTTTGCACGGGGAGGCTGTCATTCTGAGTTTGTAAAGACAGGAAATGTGGCTAACATTGTCTTTGTTTCTTGTAGTTCCAGAGTCCCTTACTGACACTGACTGACCTCTTGGATATATGCCTGGATATTTGCAAAGGTTGTGTCTATTTAGAGAAAATGCATTTTATACACAGGTACGGAACTTATTTTCTTCAACTTTCAAGCTTTACCCACAGTACCAGAACTAATTGTGATGACCTCCAGAGGTCCATACAATACTGTTATTATCCTACCTGGGACAAAATGCCTGAGAAAGATGTCACAATATAACAGGAAGTGTAAGAGAATTGGAGTAAAATATGAAGTTACACTTTTCTGTTAAAATTATTTATGATTGTTCCAAAAAATGATGGGATATTCTAAGATTTTATCCCACAGAAGTAAGGAAAACAAGAATATATTGTTCACGATTAGTAGGATCAATCACTGGAACTGGTTGCACAAGGAACCTGTGGCATCTCCAGCCTTGGAAATATGTAAAATTTAAGTGGATAAGACCACTAGCCACTTGACCTAACCTGATGAGAGGCACAGTTCTGAACAGGAGTTTGAACCATCTGACCTCCAGAGATCTCTTCTGAACCAAATTGCTCTGCAAAACTGACTCTATCCTCTTGTTCCCACCTTACAATTCAGGGACCTGGCTGCTCGCAACTGCCTTGTGTCTGAGAAGAAATATGGAAGCTGCTCCCAGGTGGTAAAGATCGGTGACTTTGGACTTGCCAGAGATATCTATAAAAATGATTACTATAGGAAAAGAGGAGAAGGCCTGCTCCCTGTCAGATGGATGGCTCCTGAAAGCCTCATTGATGGTGTCTTTACAAATCACACTGATGTTTGGTGAGCTATAGCAAGCACACAGCACCATGAATAGAATAGTAAATCCCACAGCAAGAAAATATTGATTTACAGCAGCAGTGACAAGCTTGGATATTTCCATCTCTAATAATTTACAAACTAAGGTAGATTTCTTCCTATGTGGTGTTTTCATGAGCTAGTAAAAAACTTGGCACCATGACTGTATCTGCTTGTAAGTATTTCTTTACTTAATGCTTTGGCCTCTAGCCCTTGGATTCTGGATGGGAAAAACTAGTGTTGCTCAATCAAACAGTTTTGTACTAGGCCCACAGTTTTGTTTTTTTTGTTTTTTTTGTTTTTTTTTGCCTGTTTGAGCGGTGGATTGACTGCCTACATTCTGTTCTTTCCATTTTGTTTTCCATTAGGTTAATTACCATTTCCTTCCTACAAGCAAATACTTTCCCCTTACCATTTCACCCTGTGGTGATGACTGTTATTTTGAAGCCCAAATCTCTCAGCATTACTAGAGGAAAGTCATAGTACTTAGCTGCAGTCATTTACTTGCAAGGTATATGTGTGGGCTTGGGTTTATGGTGAAGAAGAAGAGAGTCACTGTCAGGAGACCTGGAAAAAAGCAAAACAATCCAGTTCCATTAAACCTGAGATTCACACATGTTTTGATTGGATAGCCATGGGCGATAATGGGTGGGCTACAGCCCACCAGTCTTGCTGAAGTCTTCAGGCCCAGCAGCCTATCCATTTAATTGCCACTCTTACATTTATCTAAAAAAGCCTGCTTAGTTCTTTGTGCCAAATCCAATGAGGTGCTGATTACTTTATGAGTGGTACTTAGGAGAACTCTCTCCATTTCCAATGACACCTCCAGCGATTTCTAAATGCTTGTTCAAGTGAAGACATGCTCAAATAGAGAGTGGTGCCTAGGGATGCCGTACCGCATCTCACTGTATCTAGGAAAGTGTGTCATTCCTACCTATTTATTTTAGCAATTCCAGAGTCGGGATTAAGGACGTGTTCAGTGTTCTACATAAAGTTAAAACAACTTACTCCTAATTTTACTGAGTCTTGTTCTTAGACTGGAGCCATTTTAATTCACCAATGACAGGGAGATTGCTCATCATCACTATTTTAATCAAAGTTTATTTTTGGTGTTTCTTAGGGCTTTTGGAGTCTTAGTGTGGGAAACATTAACTTTGGGTCAACAGCCATATCCAGGTCTCTCCAATATAGAAGTTTTACACCACGTACGATCAGGAGGAAGGCTGGAATCTCCAAACAACTGTCCTGATGACATGTAGGTTAATTTTGTTTATATATTGTTGATAATATTTATAAGACAGCAATTGCTTTATTGCCAAGCATCTATCATTTTGAACCGCTACTTATATCCCTAAAAATCCAACATCCTCCATATTTTTTTTCTTGTTCAGACAAAACAGTTTGCTCTTGTAGCTGCCCATTTGCACCTGACTCGTCCAGAACTGCAGCCAGTGAGCATGAACTTCAGTGAGAACTGAAAGTTAAGTCTTAAAGTTTAATGTCAGATACACAGTGGTCTTTTAAACAGGGCTTTAGAGATAATATAAATTCAGCCTTGGGCATCAATCCAGTAGTAATGTTATAACAGGCTGAGAATGCCTGATCAACCAGTTCAGAATTGGTTAGAAGTCAGTATGACTATAAACAAGCATTAACCTGCCCCTATATACCATGTGCCTTTGGTGGCAGACATAACTGGCTTTCTTGTTGATAGCTACAGGAAATAGGCTAACGTGAGGTTGTATATAAAAAAAAATAAACCATACTCTCTGAAAAAAGCCAACAAGATAAGCTGAAGTAGAGCAAAAAAGGAAAGTCTGCTCTTCTGGTTAGTCGTTAACTGAGCTGGGTAAACAAAGCTTTCAATTCCGAACTGTTTCTGGAGTACAACATTCAGTTGTAATTAACATTCAGCTATAATTAAAAGAAAAAAAAAGTGAATATATATAATGGATTCAACCCTTACCAGCGGTGAATAAATGAGGAAATTGAACCTGAGCCCAATGATCAGTCAGTATAGCCTAATTTCATGTCTACACAACCATTCTGCATAAGAATTCAGAGAAATGCACTTGACAACTGGTCCTACAAATGGAAGAGGAGGGTACTTAACGTGCACAATTCTTACTCCTGTGGCTGAGGAAATGGTTTGAAACTGATTCTGTCATTGGCAAGCCTGGATCTCCGTGATAGGTCCCACATCAATTACCATGCTCTCAGTTCCAAATAGTTACTACTGATCGTTATCTGNAAAAAAAAAGAGGGAGAAAGAACTATCACTTGGAGGAACTGAAGATACTAGGGTTTTATTTTAAGAACAGGGTGCAAACTGGAAGTGAAATGACAGCACTAATCAGAGCCCAAAAGCAACTTCAGTTTCAATATTTTCTGCTAAAAAATGTTTCCTTAAAAAATTCCTGACAACTGAACCATAAATAAAAAAGCATAGGAGATAAAGAATACCCATATAATAGTTTGCTATTTAAGCTCACACAAAGGTTTATAAGTGAATGACAGGATATTCAGAAGGATCAAGAAAAAGTTGACTGAAGTATTTTTTTAAAGTCCTAGGTCCCACAGATTAGCAAATCAGGTAGAGCTTAAACTCTCATCCACAGGCTGTAACCTGTGGGATCAGGACCTAATAGCAGCAGCCTGGTTTTTGAAAGCCAAGGGGCTGAATGAGCCCTTAGAATCTTGAATCGTCTTTTTATCTCATTTGGTGAACGCTCAGCACCTGCGTGCAGCTTCTGTCAGTAGCCTAAATAGATTTTTGCTACTTTGTTCGGTCATTAATGGCATGCCGAGATTCTTGACATTCTTGCTCCTCTCTGTGTGGTTTTGAACCTGCATCGGGACATCAGCAGTCAGTGATTGTCTTCCCGACACTTTGGCTTGCCGATTGTCATTTGACAAAACAAACCGTCATTGATAGAAAGAGAGTTCAAAGGCCAAACTACTTCAGCTGAGAAGTGTTTAGGAATCTGTGGTAGGCTCGCACTGCAAGGGCAAGAGGAGCTGACACAGAAACCTTGGGTGTGAACACATTAGGAAGTGGGATTGTTTTTATTTTTCAGGGGCTGTGGAAGGTAAGTTCTGTCTTGGGCCTCCCCAAGATGTTACTCCAGAGGATAACCTTCTGCTTTCCTCAAGAGAAGTGCAGATACATAAAGCTTGGTAATGAACTGAAAAAGAGACTTGGGGATCTGTAGATGAGCTGTGTTTATTGAAATACGAATCAGATGTATGAATGGCACTAGCTGTGCAGCCAGAAACCCACATCTGTACAGCCACCAGGGTGTGAGTTTTGCATGCAAGAGCATGTCAGGGTTCGGGCAGAACATATAACATCCATCCTGAAAGGCTGTGCATTGCAGTCAGGAGAACTTGTACGAGGGCAGTGCCACTTGCCGACCTGAAGCTGCTATTTCACCAAATGATTGTCCTTATACAAAATCATACAACTGAGTTTGCTGAAGGAATTTTGGTAACTGAAGATTTTTGCTGTTTGATTCTAGGAAAATTCCCCCAGGGGATTTGAGGTTGGGTGGTAAAAAAGGCCTGCTCAAAATGCAGGCAAGGGCTCTATTCCAATAGATTTTCTCCTTTTCTAAGAAAATCCTCACACCAGTGGTATTTTTCATTTTGCGCGTGAGAAAATCATTTCACACAATCTATAGGACATTATCAATGAAAAAAATCAGGAACAGTTCAATTTCAACCCCCAAAATTAGCTCCTACTTATTAGCAGTATTTCTTTGATAGTCCGGACTCCAAAGTTCTCCACATATGCATTTCTATTGGACGTATACATGTTGTTCAGCCCACATAAGACTCTGTTGTGAAATGTAGGTGTGTACATCTAAATGCTAGTTCCTAAACCTAATGTTAAAGTTCATCTAATGATATGTTTGGGTTGTTATTTTTCATTTCCTCTTCGAAGGCTTTCCCCAGAAAGTGTGTTCTAATCCATGTTCGTCGCCGAAGAAAATATGGGAATATGCTCAAGTTCTTGAATGACAATTCATGTACTATTAGATTCACTTTCACCCTCTTGATTGATGTCATACTGGTGCATTTCTGGGCTTGTGAAAATTTGTGCCATGTGACTTAAAACTTTGGATGCCACAACATTCCTTAGATATCGATAATATATATACCCATATGTAGCTGTCCCTGCAAAATTTACAGATCTTTTCTGATAGCATGAAAGCTTCAGTCATTAGAAACCAAAACCTAATCTGAATTAAATAGTTTATAGACAATATATATTCTATCCTGTATTAATATTTTACACCAACCAGCAAATAAGTTGATTAAAGAAATAAGGATTTAGAACGTAGTACCAGTTATTACTATTATTATTATTATTATTTGCAACAGTGAATGTTATCACTCAGTAACAACACTGAATGACTCTGTGAAGCAAATCATCCGTTAAAAAGTAGTTATTTGAAAAGACAGTCTTAGGAATGCAAAAATGTTCTGAATCTCCATTTGTCAAGTTCTTGTTTCAGAAGTGACTTCTGTATCATTTCCTATTTCTTTCTCCCTCTCTTGGTTTCTGGCTGTCTTTTTCTCCTTTCCATAAGAACAGCAGTGCAGTCATTAAGCTCTGCACACTTCTATGCACAAGGCTGTGCCCATCAGAATCCAGATACTAACCTGGAGTGCAGATCATCTTCTTGTATACACTACGAATCAGCATGACCAGAAAGTAGGTTATATGGCTTTTGAATTGAATGTGACAGACACTTTGATGCCAAAAGAAGGAAAACTAGAGCTCTCTTTGAGTCCAGTTCAGTACTTTTCTGTCTGTATTTCTTATGTCGTCAATAGGCAGTACGCCTGCAAGTAAGTAAGGAAAAGAAGTGACTCAGGAGGTTACTATCACTTTTTAGATTCTTAAGATTTCATTGAATTATTTTGAGAAGTTGGTATCACTCTATCAGCTCTGCAACTGTGTGATACAGGTTGGTGAAAAGTTGTTATGAAAAAATTTTACTGATGCTTTTCACCTATCCACAGTATTTTAATGAAAAATATCATGGGAAAACCAGAACTAGAGAGATGTCCTTCAGTTGTCATCAGGAGTTCTGTAAAGTTCTGAGTTGTGGTGAATGGCAGCAGCCTCTTTTTTAACATGGACAACTGAGGGTCTGAGCAATCCAAACCATTTCACATAACTCAGATCTCACAGCAGCAAGTCTCCGAGGCTCTTTATCAGGGGAGGATTTGAACTCATGGCTTAGAGGTGAATACTCGACATTCCTGCAAGAGCTTCCTGGATCGTCCTTTCACTGTCTGCTCAAATGTTGCACTCTGGTTTTGAGACCCTAACACCTCTCTCCCAACACTTAACATATCCAGGTGTTGGCTGCAGTTTGGTTCTCAGCCTGGCCCCCCTGGCTTTTGTAGGATTTGTTTTTGTGTGTCTGGGGCTTGCCACAATTCATGCCCTCAAGTAGGCAATGTAAATCAGCCCTATCCTTTAGACAAACAGGAAAGGCAGTTTTCCACTGAATGATAGCAGTGGTTTTTTTCAGGGCAGGCTAGGATCCCTGCACTCAGTGGAAACTGATACCATTTTTGCCTTTGATGGGAAAATGTACTCCTAATTTGTTTTGGTCTGGAGGCAGAAGTCTAAATTAACCTTCTCTGTCCTGGAGGGTTTGCTTTGAACATCTCTGAAGTTGAAGTGACACAAGTTGAAGGAGGATAAATAAGCCGATAGATTCAAGTTCATTTTTTGTTTTAGTGAATTTTTTACTGTCATAGAATTATTTTCTTGTCTGCTTTCTCAGAAAATATTGGTCACTTTTTAGGTGAGTATGATGAGAGCGGTGAGAGCAGGTATTGTTTTTTTATTTGTTTGTTTTGTCCCTACAATGTTATAGCTACTTCCAATCTCAAAAATATCCATCTTTGACAAAACTGAGAGCATTCATGGTGAGTATTCCTGACAATTGACCCTTAATCTACTTTTCTTCCCTCAGCAGCTGGAGGTAATCTTTGCACCGTATATAAAGTCTTCAGAATTTGAAAATCTGCACTGATCTTACCTGTCAGATGATTAAATGATGAGATGGATTATTCTATTGTCTTTAATATTTCCATTTTAACACTCTTTTTTTTTTCCTAGGTGTGATTTAATGACACGATGTTGGGCCCAAGATCCTCACAACAGACCTACTTTCTTTCATATTCAGCACAAGCTGCAAGAGATAAGGCACTCTCCAGTGTGCTCCAGCCACTTCCTTGAAGACAAAGAGTCAGTGGCTGGATTCATTAACGAAGCTTTTGAGGGTAAGTCTGGGCACCACTGCCATCCCTACAGCTTCTGCCCAAAACTGCAACAGTGTAATGATAGAATCATAGAATGACTTGGGTTGGAAGAGACCTTAAAGTCCACTCAGTTCCAGCTCCTACCATGGACAGGGCTGCCACCCACCAGATCAGGCTGCTCAGGTCCTCATCCAACCTGGGCTTGAACACCTCCAGGAATGGATGGGGTATCCATAGTTTTTCTGGGCAGCATGTGCCAATGCCTCACCACCTCTGAGCAAATAATTTTTCCCTAACATCTAACCTAAACTTCCCTTCCTTTTGTTTAAAGTCATTCTCCCTTGTCCTATCACTATCTGCCCATGTAAAAATTTAGTCTCTTATCTGCTTATAAGCTCCCTTCAAGCACTGGAAAGCCACAACTTACCTCTCTCAAGGAATTTGTATGGGGATGTATTAGGCATCATTAGGTATGATACAATAGGTAAAGCACACATAAGATTACCAAGCAAAGCCTATGAAGTTGAGACTGAGCAAGCATCACAAGACACATCCAATTTATACGTAACTTCAATTTCCCCATTATCTAAAGGTGGCAGCTGGACTCTTATTGTAGGAGTACTAGTTCGGTGGTTGTCTGAAACAGAACATAAATTAGGTACCTAAGTAAGGCAGATTTTATCTTTGCCTGAACTGTGATAGATGCATCCAGGAATCATAGCATGCCTGTGCCTGACAAAGCCAGAACAAGATTTTCTAATCCTGCAGTAATTCCCAAATGGCTAAATTTAGGAAAAAAAAGTGAAACCTTGGAAAACGGTGTGATTTGAAAGTCTTCAAAAAGAAAATTATTAACTCTTGAAATATCTCACTTCTATTTCACAGTTACTTTTAATTTAACCTGTTTCCTTATTTTCCTTTTCCTAATAAACTCTGCTAAAAGAGGAGCTTCCCCAATCCAAAAAAGCAAAAACTAGTTGTTGCTAAAATTTCTAAAGGCTTTTTTTTCACTACAAAATGTTTCTGAACTGAGAACTCACTCTGTCTCATAAACAGTTTTAAGACATCAGTATTTTGTTATTTTTCCCACCCTCAAACAAATTGTGATCAATTCCAAGAATGATGCAGCATTCAATTATGCAATTAAATAGCAATTTTTCAACATATTCTACCTACACTCAATTGACAGACATTGTTGAATTCTCAATTAATGATAGACTATTCAGTATTTTCCTACTCTTTGTCATTTGATGCTTTATAAATGTCAACCTCCCCTTCCCCATCATAATTTCTCTCTGTATCAAATCCACTCAGTATGACATGGTCATATGTCTTTACAAGGCCAAAGATTTTATCACTGATGCACTGGAACCAAAGTAAGCTAGCACTGATAACTTGTCTATCATTTCCTGCTTTTTTAAACAGCTGATTTTGCACCCTTGCCCAATTATTCAATGCTTAATGCATATGCATGTAATATAATTTCCTAGTTTATTTTAAGGGCATCTTTGCTCTGAATAGTGGTGTTCAGGAAAGAAATATTTAATCTGGCACAAATCTAAGCCTGGAATTAGCTCAGGAAATGAGTACAGCCAATTAATTAGGCACCTTGCCCAAGCTAATAGGCCTTACATTTTGTATGGACTTTATCTCACCCAAATGCAGCTGTCTAGAAGTTAGCAATCTCATCTCTGACACTCTACAAGGTATCTCTGTGGCCAGAATTTTAGGCATGCTTTGGTTGTCAGAATTCCTCCTTGTCTTCTTCTCAGTCCTTTGTAATGATGTTCACACAGAAAATGCTCATCAGAAATGCACGTGATCATTGGCCTTTGTGTGTAATGAAACTCCTGTCATTAACCTGCTGCCAAGAAGTGCTTGCTCTTACCAGGAGATGTGGTTTCAAAAGAAAGAGCCAAATGTCAAGCAAAGTGTAATAACAGAACTCAAAATAACTATGACATTTAGCTTTACATGGGGACATACATATTCCAAATTCTGTAAAACCTTACCTGCTTATAGTTAGCTACACCTTTAGCAAGTCTGTACATGCCGTTAGCACTGTTTCATAGGTAGAAGAGCTGAAAAAATGTTAGACTTTCTTATCAACATTATTACAGATGCAGTATGTCAAGCGATTGCAAATACGGGTGAACTAATATAAAAAGTATGCTAGTGGTCTGGAGGGCACACTAACAGGATAGTGAGGGGATGACAGAAGAGAAATCAACTTTGCTACTGCAAGAGTTACCTATATAAAGAAGAGAGCAAATAGCAATAAATATGTCCAAGCAGCACCAGTGGCTCCTGGCATTGCTGTTTAAAAATGGAGTAAACAAATCTCAGCAAGAGTCACACTTTGCTTCCTTGACCAAAGGATGGTGAGTATCTATAAGCAACTGTACCTCTTCCAGCACCAAACAACTAGGCAGCAGCCCACTGGGATGTGCAGATTAGTTCTCACGCCATGGCAGCAGTGGCCCAAAGCCAATAACATTCTTACAGAAAAATAATGTCACAGACAGGAGAACATGAGTTTGTTCCTTTGGGATAGTAGTCTACAAAATAAGTACTGCAGTTAATATATATAATGTCTCACTTTCACTAAACGTTTTCTGCATATTTGTGGGATTTCTATGGGTATTTCCTTACCTACTTCTCACTCATTTCAAATGAAAGTAACATTAATGAGGGTTATGTACCTAGATCTGCATTTACCTCATTCCTGCTGTATTTCAGCAGATGAGCACAATGCCAGACACAGCACTTGCTCCAAGTGCCTCTGTATCAGGAGACTTTAAAGGCTCTTGATATCTATCAGTTGAGCATTTACTGTTCTTGCTCATACAGGCTTTCTCAAGACATTGAAGAAGTGTTAACATTTTGAGTAAGGGAAGTGCTTTCCATCTGGAGCACTGTGATATTTGTGGGCTACCTTAATGGTTTTGAATCAAATTGGAATTGATTCAGGAGCCCCACTCACGGCTGAAAAATAGGCTGTTCTTCCCTCCTTTTCAAAAAGCGCAAATGAAACATCATGAATCAGCATGCTAAAAGGATGGTCCTGCATTGCTGCAAAATTAACCAGTCCATCTATTTTCAGAAACAACTTTTTACATTTGTACATTCAAGACAGCACTATGTTTTTTCAGGTCCAAAGCATTCCCCTTTATGGGTATGGAAACACCTGTTTATTTTGGCAAACATCTTTGCCAACATCAGACAACTGGGCATTAAGCAGCTGGAGCACCTCCTTACTGTTATGACACAGGAGGACTATTCTTATTGGTGTTGCTCCCAGTAATGCATTCTGGACCTATAAGGAAGAAACGTAAAACTGCTCAAAAACTTTGTCAGAGCATGACACTGTTAGTGCTGGAAGGAGCTGTCCTGATGAGAGCAGATACCAGGCTGTTTGAGGGAACCTGAGGAAATCCACAGTTGTGACAATTGCCACAGTTACCTTGTAGTTATTTTGTAAACAGGAAGCAAATTTTGCCATCAAAGTTATCATCTGACAACATTTACTCTGTGATGATTTAAAAAAGTAACATTTAAAAAGGCTGATCTTGTGGTTTTAGTTTGGTTAAACTACATGGATCATATCTTTTTCATTGTGCCTAAAAATGCAAGGAGAGAAGTTCTGGCATGACTAGACAAAAACAGCAACTACAGCAAGAACTCCTCAGCAGTTGGTTACATTTGCCCTCTGTAGTTTGTTTTGTTCAAGAGCTATAAGTGTTTTTGTTAAAAAAAAAAAAAAAGACTTTAAGGAAACACATTCAGCCTTAAAAGATCGTTTTTTAATCCCTAAACTGGAGATACCTTTTGGAAAATGTGGGAAGCTACTTGGTGTATTTAGTTTTTTTTTTCAGCAATTAAGGCACTTGCTAAAAATGTCACTTTTTTTTTTAAACTAAGTGCAAAACTTTTCATTGAGGGGATTTGGTATTAAAATCTGGGATCAGTGCTCTCATTGTTAATTATATGTCTGCTGACTGAGTAGTACTGGATTGCTATGTAAGTCACTGGCTTATTTTCCTGAAACTTGCTGCCTTTTAGAAACTATTCTGCACACCTCTCCAGACTTAAAGTAATCACTTGGACAAACGGAAGCTTCTCTGAAGCAGATGTGTTGATAAGAGACATTTTTTAAACCTTGTATCTAGCCTCCTTTGTATTTTTCTGAAATTCAGTAATCCTCTTCCCCACTTAGTTTAGTGAGTGCCTGACCCAAAGCCAGTAGAGGTCAACAAAAAGGTTTCTTCCAAAACAGTGAGTGCTTATAACACTGCAGGAAAAGGCAAGCTTGATGGGGTGATCATTTTGTTTTTGTTTCCTAGACAAATGCTTTTCGATTCCAGAGAGTGCACATGAGCTGTATGACATTGCAAGGAAAGTAATGCTGAAACTTTAACTTGCAGCGAGGGGGAAAAAAAGCATTATAACATCAGATCATCTTATTTTATAAATGACATTTGTGTTGTATGAGTGAGTAACCAACTAAAACTTATGTACTGTGCCTGTCTAGGCCATTTGATAGTCTCTAGAGAGTTGTAGATGTATTCAGGGGATGTTACTGTGTAAAGGTCAGTATAAGTAATAAGTATCTCCACAAAAACACATCCCCCTCTTCTCTCTCCATTGACTGTAGAGGGAGCCTGGGCAAAAAGCCTAAACAAGGCATGTAACATCTGACTAATTAAAACTTGGTGAAATTAATCTTACTTTGTGACCTGGAAAATGGAGGTGCTTCTCTGCTTGTGTTTCAAGACATATTGTACTGAAACAAGCGTGGTGCTGGCTGGTTTTGGTGCTCTTATATCAAGTGTGATAATAAACTAGTTAATAAAAAAGTTTATATCTGTGTTTCCCAAGACAACATCTTGGTGTTTCAGTCCATGAATCTCTAAAAAAATCTATCAAAATGTGGAGGAAAAAAAAAAGCAGTCAAAGCTTCAAGCAGTTTAGCGCAGTAAAAATGCAAAATGAAGAAAATCCTTGCGTTTAGCATCTTTAGTGTCTGACAGAATAACAAGGTTGGTGAGTCACCCTCGAGCCATGCGAGGTCATACGCTTCATTAGACAGGAAACACAGACATATCTCCACTGATACATAATACAGAGCAGAGTATTAAAACGGATATATATTTGTTCTATTTATATTCTTATTGGCAATGTGCAGAAACTGAAACACAGCACCTCCAGTTCCAGGTGGCTGACAGGTATTAGCCAAACTCTCCAAGCACAGGACCTACCTCCTGGAGCTCACTGACTTAGTTGAGATGAAGCAGTCACTGTTAGGTAGCCACCTTTTTCTCTCTTAACAAATCAATATGACTGTACTTCTAAACATGTGGTTATTAACCCATTGAAGGTGCTAAGCATTGTATGCAACTGCATTGCCCAGAATTAGTTATGTTTCAGACTGGATAATTAGCTGGTGTAAATCAGTAATGTCCCACTTGTTTCTATGGAGCTTTGCTAATTTGCGCTAGCTGAGGATCTGGCCTTGAAATAGCTTTAACAGAAGATCAACGTCTCTAGATCAGTTTGTTCTGACTCTACCAATCTGCTTTTCTATGGACTTTTTTTCCTCTTATTCATTGTCACCTTCTGAAATTAAACACCTCAAAACCATCTGCTTATCAAGACATCACAACAATTTGCGCCCTCCCAGGCAGGATTTCAAAACATGCTGTGAACCCGCACAGCTTGCAGCGAAGGCAGGGAAAGGGACTCTGAGCTGGATAGGTGGGATATGTGACCCCGCTCGCATGGCTGCTGCCCAGGGCAGGAAGCATCTGGCTGAGATGCTGGGATTTAGAGGGGGAAGCACAGATTTTATCAGGTTAGGACTGGCCTCCTCAGAGGAACCTAAGCGAGCAAACTCCATCCGTTGTGAGTATGAGTCAGGCGATCACAGTGTCTTGTGTCACTTAATGTGAGGCCGAAGTTCTGCCTACTCATAGAGAGTTGCATTGTAATTAGTTTACCTGCAGTTTAGTCAAGATGCTTATTAGTACCGGGGAAAACTTCCCATGAAGACATGTATTTAGGAACTGACACAGGTACCTATGCAGCTACAGTGCAGGGCTTTGAATGTAGCATTTTAGTTATTGGAAGCAGTCCACCTGAGGGAGCATGGAGCATTGTGGGGACCTACTTTTCAGGAGAGTTCTTGTATTGATTACTGTGCTGCCAGAGCCAGCCTATCTCATGCCCTGATGTAGGTTGTTCAGAGTGGACATGGGTAACTCTACACTATGCAGCAGTCCATGGTATGGACAAGCCCACAGGATTTAAGCGTTTAGAGCAGACTTCCCAGCACGACTCCAGATTCTATTAAGATGTTCCTTGGACGCCTCCTCTCGGTACGTTTGTTGGCTCAGCCAGGCTCTGCTTGTGAAATCTGAGGGGATCAAATCACATGGTTTATCCTGCATTTACTCACGTATAACCCAACATGACTATACATCAATCAACTAATTTTAGCAAAGTTAAAATCGAAAAGAAAAGAGAGATATCTCATGAATATACTGACCTGTCTCCCCTCTCCAGCTTTTATCTGTCTTCAAATTCTTGATGTTTTTCAGAAGGGGCTTCCTAACTTTATTTGAACTTCTCTACATTATCTTATGGCTTCCTAGGATGCTGGTGGTCGCTTCTAGGTCTCACATTTCTGGGGGAATTTCACAACAGATAATGATTTTTTCTTAACTGTTTATTTTCAGTGTCTTCCGTCTCTGCCTGTCATATAACTCAGTGAGCAAAAATTATCTGCTTGTTTGCTGACTTATTTGAGAGGCAAGCATTGCACTGCATAACCTGACATCTTTGCACAGTTTTTGGCTTGTGCAGCAGAATGGTGCTAAGCTTTCATGGGCGCTGAACACTATACTAAGAGAAGACAACACAGTGGTGAAGGAAAGGACTCGTGTAGTCAAAAATCTCGTTATGTCAATGTCTGTGCAGCTTATGTGTGTCATGTTATAGAAGAAAGAATATCTTCTTCCTCTTTCTTTTCACCGGCTATGAACACACCACGTACACGCACACAAAAGAAGTCTTTCTTGCTTCTTTTGTCTCAAAATCTCAAAAAGTAAAACCAAGCTAAAGTGCTGATTTTTTAGCTCTTTTTCTCTGCAATGAGAAATACAGCAGCATATGGGCTAAAGAAGGATTATAATATTTTATATACTCTGTAGCTCTTCAGACCTGTTGGGGAAAGAATTAGTAATGTATCTATATATCTGGTAAAAATATCTCAGTGACCTCATACTCACATTTGTGTAAACATCACCTCATCAGTTCCAGATACTTATACAGGAAACAAATCTGAATGCTCCTCTAGTGTTCTATACTTAGGCAGGTCAGCCAGCATATGTCTGGTCTGTAAATACCAAGTTTTACTTGGGTCCTTATTTTAAGGTTTCTCTCTTAAGAGTTTGCTGCAAACATACTCTCAGCATTTGCCAGCGTGCCTTTTCCAAGGCAACTTGTGCCTGAGGGTTTCCGTTACAGTATTTATTAAACAAAAAACACATACAAAGAAGAGCTGTACTGGTTGGTGAATGCTTGGTTGGGACTGAATTGCTAAATATTACCATAATAGTCCTGAAGTGACGAAGTGAGTATCAAATGGTTTTTCATAGCTGTCAGTCACTGTGGTATAGGAGGACAGTTTGTTCTGTCCCAGTCTCCACCTTGCTAACAGGTTTCTAAATTCAAAACTCCTGTTCATGCTTTTTCTCATAATATTTGCTAGTGGTCTCTAGTATGTGGAGAAGACTTTCAAGTTTGCAGCTGATGTGTGTGTATCATTATAGTGACATAATAAATTGGTTTTTGCCCCGCTGCATCAGCACAACACCTGTGATTCTTGCGAGTCGATAACCATGAATGTCATGTTTCATTTTCCAGTTGTGAAGTAAAATAAGGGGGGAGTATAATTAAAAAACCAACAAACAAACTATTATTAGAAGTAAACACACAAAATAGCAATAAAGCAACAATTATACTTGAACTTTTGGTTAATCACATAAAAAGTTGTAGTACCTGCAATAGATTCCTGACAACTATGTATATGCAAACAACATCCAATTAAGAAAAAAACATAAAGCTTTTAGTAATGGATAGAAGACATTGTATTGCTGGTTTAAGCTTCCTGGAAGACAGAATATTACAATTCTTCTAATGAGGGAGTATATTACAATTTAGCAGGAAGAAAACTGCCCATGTTACAGGACTCTATTATTGTATTATTAGCAGGGTTTCAAAAGGGTACAGATTAAAACCATTTTAGCTTTATGCAGGCTATCTTTCCTAGCAAAAGAAGTCATGTATTCATAAATGTATTGCCCTCTCCAAAGGTATTAATGGTGATGACCAAACATCCTTAAGTGATTTGGTGGTAGATACAATCCACACAAGCAATAGCAGAAAATAGGTTTGACTCATCAGTCACTCTTTACACAGTCACTAGACAGACTTTCTCTACAAGCTGACTTTGTGCTTTTTCTAATACTACATTTATATCACTGGGTTGTGACTTTTTTTTTTTTAATGCAGATATCGATGTTCCGCCTGCAGATTCAGACAGCATTCTTTCAACCACTCTAATGGAAGCAAGGGATCAAGAAGGCCTAAATTATTTGGTTGTAGTCAAAGAAAGCAACCAAGATCAAGGTAGCATCAGCTCTGCGGCACCTACTTAAATCTAATTCCATCTGTCTACTCCTCTGAAGACAGAAGAGAAAACTCTACCAGAGAAGATGTAAGACAAAGAAAATATTATGCACTTTATTATACATTGAGAGATTTCTTAAAAGAAACACTAACACTCTAAAACACCAGAACTCCCAGTGAATGTCATAAGGTACTGAAACTTGTGTACAATAAGACAACAGTTTCATATTCTTAATTCTCTAAGTGCTATGGTTCATGCATTTCACAAGAAATATTTTAAGGAAATAAAACTTGCCATCAGACAGCAAATGATTTTACTGTGATCCCAATTAACTTTATGCAGCCACATAAACCATGGACACAAACAGTCCTTCCAAAAGAGAAGTACTGACATGCTGTCTCACAGGAGGGAACAAGCTGATAATGAAAAGAGAAACAGTTCAAGTACAGCTCCATTGAGCACACATGAGATTATACAAATTTAAAAGCTAACAAATGCTAGCTGTGTTTTTCTGATCTCCAAATCTGTCAGCAATTGAAAAAAGGTGGCTGGGTTGTTTGCTGCAGGGATGGTCTATTTTATCATTTACTTTAAGCATATGCTTGCAATCACCTCAAATGTTAAGTTGCACTGTGACTGATTTGTGAATCTAGAATCCACATTCCTTTCCCCTTTTAATGTTGATCACCTTTCATTTCTTAATTGATTGGATAAAGGTAAATGTTCTTCCTTGGTGTTCCTGAAGATCAAATCAAAATATATAATAAAACAATATATAAATCATTCATGAGTAAAAGGAAACAAGAAGCTCTTTGGAACGCTTCACCATGAATAGCAATTTGCAAGTTTTGCATAGATATTCATTGACGTCTGTTGGGAAGCTAGAATTATGCCATGCTTTTATGTAAACTCTTGATAGTGGGAAACACCAGAGAGTAGTAAAGGTGGATTGTTTAATGCTAAAATGTATATATTTTTAAGGCACATCTCCACTGAAGTCAAGCTCCAAAAGTTTCTTAAATGGAGATCCAGTACAGATAAACAAGTTGTTTGGTTTTTGACTATTTGAAGGTCTTGCTTCAAATCTAATAAAAATTGAGGTATTTTAAATTAGTATTCTTTAAACATATCTGGCAAAAACAAAACAAAACCATTCAAATTGGCTGTTATTGTATGTCATTTTTCCATTAACAGTTTAGCCATACTTGTACACATACAAGCAACAGTTGCCAATGCCAACAGTTGAAACACTTCTATCTTTTCTTAACTTACGCTCACTAGGACTTTAGTGATGGATAAATAAATGCTGTATAATGTTTCCTCACTCCTCAGTTTCTGTTTGATTAATTGTAGAGCTTTTTCTTCCATTTCAATAACTTAAACATGAGTAACATTTACTAACCAGTAACATGTGCTAACTGGAAACCAGTAAGATCTCTGTTCTGTGGTCACAGTACCAGTATGACTTCACATGCACATGTAATTCCACTTAACTCTGGAGGACTGCTCAGTCAGCAAGCTGCAAACAAATGTTTGAGAATTAACATGACTTCATATGATATCTTTTTCACCTGATATTATGATATTAGCAGGAGAGGCCTTCAATCCTGCCAAGAAGCTTATCTAGGCAGCAACATTCACAGGCCTCATTACTACATCCATGATATAACCCACCCTGGTTTAGTCTTCTAGAGAACTGAGTTGAAAAATTATCATGCAAAAGCCTACACAACATGGGAAAATTCAGTTAGTTGTAAGGCAAGTAACAGTGACGAACAGCAACAATAACACCTCGAACTAGTCAGAAATACCCAAAGATACAACAAAAACAGACAGGAAGGTAGGTGTTGCTTTATTCACATTTTGGAAAATTAGTTTTGATGGAGGGTTTATTAGAGCAGGATGAAGAACAAAGTGTCAAGTTTAATGCATTGCCAACAAACAAAACTCAGGATATTGACCACTATTGCACTCAATAGTATGAAAAATTGATTGAATACAAGTGTCTAAGTACATATCTAAGAATCCTCGAATATAACTTGATGGAGTCAGTGGAAGACACTGTATTTAATGCTCCCCATATACACAGTGTGATCCAAAGCATGCTTGGAGATGCCACTTTTCAGCTCTGAGTCTGACCTTGTCCATCATTCCATTCTCCCTCACCTTCTTGTCTTAGAGGAGTACATATACAAAGGCTGTACTGCCTGGGTGTTCGAAGTTACCTTACCTGCTTCCACTCATAACATTAGTTGTGAAAAACTTTTAATCTTTCACACTTCCATATCACACTATTCTCTACACATCATTTCACTTTCTTTATCCCACTGAAATCATGCCTCTCCTCTTCATGATTATTCTCATTTTACTCATCAATTTTCCTTACACTCTGGAGTACACTTCTCACTTTCAAGCAGCCAGCGTCTGATAACAATTATCGTAGTTCCCTTTGGAGACAGTAGGAGGGATGAACATGGGTGAAAGACTCTTTTAGTGCACTCCCTCTTAGGAAACAAAAAGGGCACCACCTGGCCTTCATTAATTTCTCTCTGTTGCTGACTCCACTTGTGGAAGATAAACTGAAAGATTCGAGGTAGTTTTGAATACAATTGTCTTGACTTTCAAGTCTATAGTATTTTAAGTAAATGTAGATGGGCTTAAGGATGAGAATACCTTTTTAAGGAAATATGTATTTAGCAGAAAAAAGAATCTTGATGTATCAGAAAGATTAAATGTGAGATACAAATGAAGCAATCATTATGAGCACAGTTGCATGACATCCTACTGAGAGACTCACCCTCAAGTGTACAGCCAATATTGTGTATCTTTACTTTCTTTATTTAAGGTGTACACTGATAATGAATATAGGGTGTGGTATCTAATGTAGTAAGAGCAATTCTTCCTGAATCCCCTTATAAGCCAGCAGAAACTACCAAACGAAGAGCAGAAGTCACTTCTGTGAAGATTTTTTCTGCAAGATCTGGAGGAACTAGGATGTGGTGTCTGGAATCTGAATAAAAATGTCTAGAGATTCTTGCTGGCATTTCTGGCAGCTTCTTAAGAAAATGCATTCTCAGGCTAGTATAAAACAGATGGACCCAGTTTTCACCCACTGTACATCAGTTAAAATACATTAAGATAAACTGATGTACATCAGTGGGGAAACTGTATCTTTCAATCTTCAGCTTTTCAGGTTTTGTTGTGAGCACTACTTTAGTTGTTATAATTAAAATTTTAATTATTTCAATGCAGTGCAAAGTCTTGCTTCAGTATCACCAACCTTCTAGAAAGTATTACTTGAATGGTCTTGAAAAGTACCTTCTCAGATAAGAATTGGAAATGAAGAACTAGTCCTGAAGAATTAGTTGGACTCTGGAGGAGCAAGGTCTGGGCAAATGCCACCCCTTGCAGGGAACTATCTCACTGATCACACAGAGTCCAGAAAATTAGTTTGGTTTAGACTACCTTGTTCTTACAGACAGGAAAGAAGGGAATGGTTTCTCCCTCTCCTCCTATTTCTTGGTACTGCAGCTCTGTAGAGTTCTGTCACTCCCATGCTCGCCCATAGGCAGCAACTGTTCCCCATACTGAGGACTCCTTGCCTGTCGAGTCACATCTCCTACAGGATTACTTCCATCCTTTTGGTCACCCTCACATTTTTCCCCAGACTGTTCTCAGTTCTACAAGCTCCTTTCTGAGAGCAGGAGATTATAAACAAAGAGTATTCAAGGCTCATGAGAGCATTTCCTGTTCTCTATTATTTTCTATATCACTCCTGCCATTTTATTTTTTGTTTGATTGTTTGTTTGTTTTTGTCCACTTTGAGTATTGAGGTGATATTTTCATGAGATTGTCTTTCATACTCTGCATATGTTGCATTAAGTGATAACAGCCACCTTGGAGTCCATCTGCTTACTTGTGAAGTTATTATTAAAGCTTCATTATGTATTTAACTTCATATTTTAATCACTTCATGTTTGAATTTCAACTACTGTTTTACTGTCTGGTCTTTGAGGTGCATGAGATCCTTGCAGCTTCTCAGAGCTGGGACTCTTCCTTACAATCCTGATTTCATTGCTCTTGCCTTTCCACCATGTTCCTACTCACTGTGACAAATGATAAATATCCCAGAATAAATTGCTCCCTTTGTGAGCTCCTTTCCCTCCAGGAGCTGTTTATTCTTATTCCTATCATTTGTCTCTCAGATTTTAACAAGATACATATCAAGGTGAGGATCCTTTATTCTATGGAAAACTTTGTAGAAGGCTTGGAGAAAGCCTTTTGGAAATACACATAGACAGTATCAACTGCTTAATTCTCATCTATATTTATTGTTCAGATCATAGATCTCCATCAGTCTGTAAGGTGAAAGTGCCCTTATCAAGAGTTGGGGTTCCTCAGCTTTTCTGGGAGCTTATGAACATGAGGAAAAACAATTTTTAACAAGGGTAGATGGTGACAGGACAAGGTGGAATGGTTTTAAACTAAAGAAGGAGAGATTTAGATTAGATGTCAAGGGAAGGTTTTTTACTGAGAGATTGGTGAGGTGCTGGAACAGGTTGCTCAGTGAGGATGTGGATGTCCATCCCTAGATATGTTTAAGGTCAAGCTGGATGGTGCCCTGGATAGCTTGATCTAGTACTTATCTACCAGTTGGCAACCCTGCCTGTGGCAGGGAGTTGGGACATGATGATCCTTGGGATGCCTTCCAACCCAAGCCATTCTATAATTCTATGATAACAGAGATGATTGACAACATCTGCGTCACTATGTCCCTAAAAACTTGATTTCCTTACCACTTTTATAAGTGGCAACGAGATCCTTATTAAAGTGCTTACACCAGAGTCACTGCACATTTGTATGATACCCTGCAGCTGTTTTCAACAGAGAAAATTTTGCTATCTATTTGAATCAACTGATGCCTCATTTTTATTTTCTTTTAAACCATAACATGATGCTTATGACATTTTCAGCCCTCAGGTTTGGTTCTACCAAGTAAAACCAAGTGAAACTGGTTCTCTGTGATTTAGGATTATGCATTTCATTAAACACCGAGAAGGTAACCTTTCTTCTAGACTCAAATTCAGCTCTTTCTACTCAAAGGTGATTTAATTCATCTACAACAGATGTGAAAATAGTCATTATACAGAAGAATGTCAGTAAAATAACACTAATGGCTCTATTAAGGTATTTCTAATACATCTTCATTTCTTTAATTGATTCATCAGAGTTTTCTCTTTCACATTCATGCTGGAGTGAGTTGCAGGGGCTTGCATACCAGGTGGATTTTTCAAGCGATCATGGCTCTATTTATAATGACACTTGGCACCTCTACCTGACATTATGTTTTAACTCTAATAAATAATCAGAAACCTGGAGCTTCAAAGCCAAGTGATGATGCCAAAATATTGTCATTATTGCCAAAGTCATGAATGATACTACTGTATAAAATAATCTTTTTTATAATGTGTTAACTTCTTCAGATGGCATTTCCCACTTGGAGAATGTTCATCGCTGCCTTCTATCTTTTACAGTAAGAAGTGAGCTGTATAGCCACTCTCTGGATACCTGTCTCTTTTGCAATGCTGTTTACAAATTTGGATTTTCTTCTTGCTGCTTTTTTTCTTTCCTCCTACCTTTCTGGCAGTGTAAACCATTCAGTGATTATTAGAGGTGAGGATACTGAAACACCTTGTTTCAGTATGTGTGTTCTTGTGCAGTATGGTAAGCAACTATGTTTTTTTCTCCATCCCACAAGAAATTCAGTGGAGTGTTGACATTGTGTTATGACACCAAGACCTAAGACCTCTGATTAATCTGGTGTATTTATGCATCCAATTTTCACACCTTTCCAGGATGAAAATGCATAAGTTCTCAGTAATTTCCAGTTGCAAATATATTTAGCTTTCTCTTTAGAAACTCTGGGAGTCACAGAATTAACTTTTTATAAGAATATCGTCTCTCATGTCTTCCTGTCTCCTTAATCTGACTTCACCACACACCCAACAGTGGAAAGCAACCCACACAGTCCAGCCTTATGATCTCGCCAGCCATCGTAACAATGACATCACTCCATAATTTCTGAGTCTGTTGCTTAAGGTAATAAGAGAATTATCCTCTGCCTAAATTGACTAAAACCAAACAAGTGGCATGATATCTGTATGCAAACTCTGTGCATGCTACTCTATATTTGCAGGCAGAAAGGTCTTGCTGATTTTGAGAAAACTTAAAGAAGATTCTCTGTATCAGCAGCACAAATCTTAAAGAATAGTATGTTTATACTCAGGGCGAGCTCCTGACAGAAATAGTCAATATAAGGAAATTCTGAGGGACATAGTATGGTATGATGGTGATGAGTTGATGGTTGGACTAGATGATCTTGGTGGTCTTTTCCAATCTTAATGATTCTATGATTCTATGAAAAGGGAGAGGAGAGCAGCAACAGCTGTACAAGTATTGTTATACCCACTGATTTCATTTCCAAAATTAAAAAGAAAGAAAACATTTCTTCATATTTACACTTCGGGTTGCACATAGTTTTGTGCTTCTAATTCATAAACAAAACATTCCAGTACATAAAGGTGAAGTGTCTGATGTGATGTCAGCATGACATACTGCGTTTCCACTGATTGGGAAGGAAGTTGATCACGTTTTGCAGGTGGTCATGGACTACTTTCATGAAGATGAAGTGTTCTTTTCACAATGCCATTCTTTAAGGTTTTCTATTGCAACTGTATGACGAGCTGATGCAAGCAGCCCTGCTGTTTTGCTTTGTACAGGAAGGGGATGTCCATGATGAACCCCAGCCAGAGTAAAATACATTCCCTCACCTACTCCATCCAGAGGTGGCTCCTGGCTTCAGGCTAGAGGCTGTACTTTCACAGCAGAAATGAAGAGCCACTATTTCTGATGCTTATCAGCGTTCGGGGTTACCATAAAAATAATTAAGTTAGGCATCGCAAATGGTAGAAAAAAATGGCACGTTTAGAAAAATGTTTAAGAATCTCTGTGCGCTTAATGATGTGGCAGCAGAAAGCCTAGGCAGCCACTGAGGTGTCATCAAGAAGGGAGAGGGTTTGACCTCACTGAGCTCAGTTCTCAGGTGTGTGTGTAACAGTCATGCCTTCACTAAAACAAGGTTTCCCACTTTTGGGTTGCCTCTAATCTTTTTCATGACCTTTTCTCAGTGCAAGCCTTTCTGAAATGCCTCTTGTCCTAATGCAGGCACGATTCTTCTGTGGGAAATGTGTACTAAAATCCTCTTCAGCAGTCTTTGATTCAATTTTATGCACATAGATCCTGATGGAAACAAGAAACAAGTGACAAAATGACTGCAGGTGCTCTATTGCTATGTTTGCACAGTCGTGTTTTGAGTCAGATCATAGGCTCCTGCAGCCTCCCAGAAGCATATATGCTTCTAGGGCCTGAGAAACAGAAAAAGGAAATGTGGGCAATAAAGTAATTTCTAGAAGACAGGCTTGTATGCAGTGGGGTTGGGCCATGACTAAAAGTTTGTGCCTGTTACTCTAAGGACCATGTGAATATAAGCATTGCAAGTTCTTTTCAGATATGCATGTTTTTTAAAATCATGGGAGTGACACATTAGGCCGCAAAGGAAAATAACCAAGTGCCCTGGGAAATGCACTGCTGGAGAAGGTAAACAAAAATACATACAAGTGCCCTCATGAAGGTAGGATTTGCATTTTCTTAGCAGAACAAACTCTCTGCCTTGGCTCCCTGTGCTCTCACTGAAGTGGAGGTCATGGCTAGTGACAACTGGGAGCTGTTCCTGGAGCCTCTCTTGCCTTTTTAGGTAATGAGGGTCTCTGTGTGTTTAGGATAATATGATTGACAGCTCCACTCCGGCCCCAATTAGCACCCTATAATTTATTAGCTTCTGCTTTCAGATTATGCGCTAACTTCACAAATATTTCAACCACGGAAACAGCAGATATCAAGTGTCCCTTTCCTGATCCAGCTCACTGTGACCGCAGTTAAATACACAGAGGGAGCTGTGCAGGTCTGTCAAGAGAAAATAATCATTTGTGTCTGTGTGCAACTGGGACTGTCACAGCCCTTTAGGATTCTTCTTGTGAAAAAAAAAAAGGTTTATTCCACTGGAACAGGGACTCAGACCCTGAGTGGGTGCACGTCTGGAAATCAGTGTGCTGGCTCTTCAGGTTCAGTTCTGCTTCTTGTAAGAATACTGATGCTTCAACCACAGGCAAGAGTTGCTAACGACAAAGCTCATGTGCCTCATCAAGGCACCCTTTTGCTCCTTGAGGCTGCAGCACGGGACTGGTGGTAGGTGCAGGAGAGAAGGGGCTGGGTGAGCAGGGAGAGCAAGGAGCAGAGGTCAGTGGATGGAGCCAGAGAAGGAGAAATAGGGAAGCTGAATGAGGAGGCACCTAGAAGCCTGACCGTGCCAGGCAAAACAGGAATGCAGTGGTCAGGTGAGACTGCACCCAGGGAGCTCAGGCAGGAGGAAAGGGCACAGGCCACCTCAATGCAGGTAGTGCCCACAGGTTTGTTGCCCAGCGTTCATGTGTTGTCCATGGTCATGGAAGCAGTAGAAAGTGTGATGCAAAGTTAACTCCTTAGATATAATTAGAGACAGACACAAACAATGGGACTCTTCTGGTCTGAGTTGCTCCTCGGGTTGGTCAGTTCAGAAAGTGAGCTGACTGTGGTAGGAGGGAAACAATAGCTCAGTTCCCAGGGTTGCAGCTCCAGATCTTAATGGAAAGTTTTTTTCTTTGTCCTTCTTTTTCTCTTTCCCTTTTTTTTTCCCCTTTTCTCTTCTTTCTCCATCTCTCATTCCCACTTCCTTACACAGCATTGCCTAGCCCCAAAACAAGCATCTCACTGCTCCAAATAATCTCACCTCACCTCCCTCTTTCCACTTCTGCAACTGCTCCTCTGGGTGGCAGGCCAGGGAAGCCAGCCAGGACACCACAAACCCCCAAGGAGCTGACTCGCCTTTCTGTAATCAAAAGGGCATCTTAATTACACCCCTTGCCTAGAAAAAGATGCATGAGAACTGCCAGTCAGAGGTCTTGGTGCACCTAAAGCCATCCACAGCACTTGCTTCCCTTTTAGAAAGGGACCAACCTTTAAGCTCTCGCTAGAGCTTGTTGTGAACCTTAATAGGACATCAAAGGAATAGTGAGGAGGGACTGCTTCTGACCCAAGGAGACAGGCAGATCCATTTCCCTGAGGACGGGCAGGGCAGGGGCCAAGGAAGGTACAGAGGAGATTTCAGGCTCTCTCCTCCCCTTGTCTCCTCCTTTCCCCTCCCCTGGGGGCCCTGAACTTCATCCTTGCAACTGCAGCTATATCCGAGAGAAGTCCATGTTTAAATTAAGCAGGCAGTGTGGCTGATTACCCTTGTGCTTGCTTCAGCACCGCTATTCAACAGCTCTGAGCCCTTTGTGTCCTCCCCCAGAGCCTGTATGGACTGTCACAAGTTGCGTCTGTTTGTATGTCACCACCAAAACAATCTTTTTGCTTGGGAATGACCACAGTAGTGGTCAGTACAAAGCTGTTGTCAGAATAGAGAGCCTGGGAGTCTTCGTATGGCATGCAAGATGCATGTAATGTGGAGAAAGCATATCTTTTGCATTTACAGATTTCTTGTGCGTATTCCTGATTAAGCAAATACACTATGATGCAAGGAGGAATAAAACAGATTTATGAAATAGCACCGAGGTTTTATTTACACTGCTTCTGTATTAGGAGACCCACTCACCCTAAGCAGGCGGCCTAACGCTCAGGATGAAGTTTCTGCACTGGCAACAAGAACTTCAGCTCCAGGCCTGCACAGCTTCACTCTCAAACCTCAAAGGCGATGCTTGTGAGCAGCATCTTGCAGTCAGAGAAACTCAGTGAGCAAAACACTGCTGCAGGGTTTCATCAAAACACCCTTAGACTGCAGAGCACCTGAAGTGGGAGCATTGTTAAAACCTGTTTGCATAGCACCTAACACTGTAAGCCAAAGCCTTGACTTTCATGTTTGGGTACTCCCACAGTAGAACAATAAAAATAGATTATCTGGAGAGCAAATATCAATAGTGTATATCATTGCATAAATCCTCATGGTTGGAAATGCTCCCAGACAAAATGAATGGTAAATACCAGCACAGAAAATGACTGAGTACAAGAATGTATCCAGACTTATCTGGGTTATACTGCCCAGTCCTCCTCATTAAGAGAGGAGGGAGAAAAATGAAAGAAAAGGGAAACAATTGCACTGAAGCACAATCAACATTAGAGCCAAATTAAACTTAAAAAATGAAGAAAAAGACATTAAAAAACTTTAAACACTGCCTAAAGAAAATGTAGGCTACTGTTCACAGAATGACCCTGCTGTCTTCAAGCCTCTACAGCAATAAAGTTAAATGCAATTTTTAGTTTTTTTTCTCCTGCAAAGTGCTGCTGCCTTCCTCCTTGACTGAAGACTTGAACATTTGTGGCTTAACGAGCGCTACAAAATCTGGAGCTGTTTGGTTGCCCTTTCCAGCCTGCCAGCTAGCCAAGGGCTGTGACGACATGCCCATGGGCTTGTCTGACTGAAGCACCACAACAAGCTGCCTCCTGCCCTTTGCCCACTCTGGCCAGGGTTGTTTTGCCCACTTTTTATTTCAAAGCAGCTCTTTACCAGCTTTTCACAATATTTATTCTCACTGCTTTTTTGTTTTCTTGCTGTTAAAGTTCCTGTTCTTTCCCGTAAAAGTAATTCTAGGTGAGATGGAACTGAGGAGCAACAAGTTCTCAATTTCCAGCACAGCAAACATTTTGCCAGTCTCATATTGTAACATCCCCTATCACAACACAGAAGTCTGTTTCCTACCGCTTCTCCTGGTGCCAGAGGGGTGATGTCAGGACTCTCCTCTCACATGCACTGAACTTTGTCAACCTTTGAAGATGTTGCATTAAGAAAAGGCAGAACAAAACAAAACACTGTAGTGTTGGGATCTGATGCTTTGCCTGTAAAAGCATCAGCTTGCAAGCATAGGGTGAACTTGCTATTTCTGCTCTGTTTAATTAGTCATTTGACCCTTTGTAATAACATTTTAATGTATCAGTGCAAAATAGCACAGTGCAAAATATAGTCCCCTCTTCTATCAACTTTATGAAGAAACACCTCTTAATATGGGGTGCTACCCTTGGTACAGCCCATCCTACAGAGACACCCTACACTAAACGGCAGCACTCCCATGACATTACATTTTGTATTTATCACCATATTTTCTACTCATTAAGAAAATATTTTCAACTGCCGGGATTTCTAGTTAGCTTTAATGCAAACTAATAAAATAACTCACTCCACCCACACTACAGGTATTTATTTCTTCCTTTTTCATCCTGAAGATTCTAATCTGCCTCATTTCTCTTTTTTGGTTTTAATTCCCTGTAAAAGCACACAGGGTGAAAGAAGGAATGCCTTTAATGCAGCTTTCCCATGTTAAATAGATACCTTATTCCCCTTTTCAAATCAAAACAAGACAATTATTAAAGTGACAAAATGACAGCAACAAGTAGACAAAGGGAAGTGTTAAAGGCAACCCGGACCTATTGTCCCATGTGTACCTTCTGGTGTTCCCCTTAAAGGTCATCAGGTTGAGGGCGAGCAGTTTACCCTGGGTTTCCTTTCTCCCTCTTCTTTAAGAGGGGTTTTTTTTTCACCATAAAATGTTTCTTGTAAAAAAAAAAAAAAAGAAAAGAAAGAAAGAGAGAAAACAAACAACCATTACATACTCAATGCAAATGTTATGTCAAATTCTGAGAAGTGCCACCTTGGTTTTCATATTTCTGGAGTTTGAACAGTTGTCTGTAGAACAGCTGCGTTTCTGTAAGCCCAAGGCAGGTGGCCCAAGCTAGACACTTGCCACTCATAACCACAATGCTGCAAAATCTGACTAGCTCCTCAGTAGTCCAAAAATGTTAGTGAGTTCCAGTTTCTTCTCCTTTTACTTTTCTTCAATGAAAAAATCCAGTTCAAAACTGCATAATAGCTCTTCCCATGTTGAAGTCGAGAAATAATTTTCACTGCGATAAAAAAATATTCACACCACTGAAATAACCACAATTTCCTCCATCCCTTGTAAGGAGGCCAGTGGTTTTGCATCACCATTTGTGACGTCATTTGACTCTTTTAAAATAGTTCAACTGCAGTTCTCGCTGTGGAGTTTGTTTAAATAGTTCATGGTCTTTGGCTCTCCTCTCTCAGCAGAAGGGTTTTCCTCTCCAAAATAAGTCTAAAGGATCGTCCTTGCAAAGCCAGGCCATTTTAAGTCCCATTGTCTGTCCTCGAGCTGCAGGGCTGTGGTAGGCTTGGAAAAGGGCAAGGGGGGTCTGGGAGGCTCTGAGTCAGCTCGTCAGCTCAGAAGGGATCCGCCACAGAAGGAGTAACGTCGAGCTGCAAACCAAGACCAGAAGCTGTTACAAACTGACCCGACTTCAGCTCTGAATGCCATCACGCCTAGAGGCAGAGATCTACAGGGGAGAGCCAGGGGAGGAAGAATGAAGGACAGCTCTAAAACCAGTACAGATCCTTGCTTTTGTCCTGAGGCTGCAAACCTGAGAATGGAGAGAAGAAAAAAAGGAAGAAGAAAAAATAGGTACAGGCATTTAAGGAAAGAGAAAGACAAACTCCATTTCTGCCACATGAGATCAGAGGCTGAGCCTGAAGCCTGAGCTCCCCAGGGTTAGAAGAAAGCAGTAAAGCAAGAAGAGCCCTAGCTGCAACGAGGACAGGCACGCGTCCCTTTTTAACCTGAAGTGAGGTTGCACCACCAGTGACTGCTGTCACCAGGCTTCTTCACGAGGAGCCCAAGCAGCTGAGAGGCTTTCCTTGCATCCACAGACACCACCCAAACAGCTTGCTCTGCTGGCCATGACTGTCCCCTCTGCAGCACCACTGTGGACATGCAGCTCTACATCCCAGCGCCTGATCAGGGGTAGGGTAGGCAGCCCTACACCCCAGCAGTAGCCTCCCTGGTCACAGGGATAGCTGTTGCCCTTTCACGCTCAGCAGATACAACAGTATTTCTTGAAAATTGGAAGAAAAAAAGAAAATAAGCATAGGAAATCATTTAGAAAGCTGCAGAAATTCACAGAGTTGTGTGACTGCCCTGCGGCAGGACCCAGCCACAGCCCTCGGGGCTCCATCAGGCTTCCAGCACAGAGCAAAGCCCAAAGCAAGCAATACCTTAGTCTTGGGAGCCAGAAATGTGGAGTGGGTGACATATTGCCCTTGCTTGCCTGGCCAAGGAGTGCAAAGAAGGACACACAGAATGGGTTGGGAGCTCACACACCCATATGTTTCCTCTAGCTGCCCTCCACACAGAACCCTCCCCTCCCACCACCTTAGGGCAGGGGTAGCCCTGAGTTGGGGAGAACCGAGGGGCCAGGGGCCTCTCTTCACCTGCGTCCACGTTGAGGCCGAGACTCTGTGCCACATCTCCCGCTGCATTAGGGAAGGGTCCCGGCGTCGTCCAGGCAGCAGCAGGGCCTGCCTCGCCCTTGCCCAGCTCGCAGGGTGGACTGACTGGTGTGGGCACGGCAGCGGGGGTGAGGCGGTGGGGGCGGACGGAGGCGGTGGGCACCAGCAGGGAGCCATAGCGAGGGTCAAAGTGGGGGCCGTAGACCTCGTGCATGGCGGTGGGACGAGGGTAGGCTGTGCTCTGCGTCCCGAGGTAAGGATGGTGATGGTGGTGGTGGTGGGCGTGATGCCAGGCCTCAGGACCGCCCTGGTGCAGGTGGCCATGCAGGGAGGCTGGAGCATAAGGGTCGGCAGCGGTGAAGGGTAGCTCACTGTGGGCGGCCAGGGTGCTGCTGAGGGTGACGGGGACCGAGGAGGGCTGGTAGGTGCTGTTCCAGAAGGATGGGGGGAAGCTGCGCTGGCTCATCGGGAAGGAGCCATCTAGACGCAGAGAGAAAGGAGAGGCAGATGAACACACTCTACCCTGGCATCAATCCCTACGGCTCTGCTTCACTCTCCTGCTGCAATTATCTTCCAAACAACCACCAAGTACATGAAACTGCTCCCCAGCAGCCCTCCGCAGCCCATCATCCAGCACAATTAGCCCAAGGCTGGAGTAATTTGCTCCAGGCTTCTCTTAGTACTTCTTTAGGGAAAAGATTGTTATCTAAGGTGGCGGAAACACCTTTTTTTCAAAGTCTAGAAACTGAGTCAGTTTAGGAGGGAGAGTCAGAACCATTATGAACAACAGCGATTTTCAAGGTTGGATTTCTTTTTTTTTTTTTTTTTGTACTAATCTCCCTCTTGAAGCATTTACTTAACACCGTAGAGGACTTAACACCTTAGGGTATGCCCAACCCTGACAGGAAAGCAACTGCTGCCTCAGTGTAGTTTCAGAGCAGTCAGGAACAGCGTGAGATGTGCAATCAGCTTAAATGTGCTAAATCTATCTGTGACTAATTTCCCTATCTATTGCACTGCACTTGTGCTTGTTTCTTGGGGCTCTTGTTAGAATGTTTGGGAAGCATTCTGCAGCTCTTTGAGGATTGACAGGGCAAAGGACAAGGACCCTGTGCTTTCCTTACCCGATGTGAAGTGGAATAGAGATAATTAACAGTGCAGAAGTAGATGCTATGCAATACTGATTGTGAACAGTGTTGCTGAGACAAACGTTTGCCAGGGAGGTATGTCAGCTCTGCACCTTCTGGTGTTACTCAGGAGAAAGGGAAGCAGTTCCTGAGGAGCTAAGAAATCTTCCAGCTTCTGGTGCTGAGCATCTTCCACTTGTGAAATACTTTAGCCAGTATTTCACTCTTAGAAACCACTGATGGGAGTTCAAGGAGAGTGAGCAATCAGCTCTCAGTCAGGCGGGTGGAGGATGAGGGATGGTCCCTGAAGCTGCTCTGTAGCAATGCCTGAGTTCAGGTGTTCCGTGCCACCCCGGGTACCCCATGAGCCTATGAGGTGTAAAATTGTGCACCGTTACAAAAGATTTGTGCCTGCATCCACGGCTCATATTGCTCCCACCTTTGCTCACCACAACCCTAGACTCAAAGCCAAGGGACACGGGGGATCCCTGCCGTGGCTCCTGGCCCTGCACCCCCACACCCCTTGCACTCCCGGGAACCCCAGCACCCGCACCCCTCCTCGGTGCTCACCCCGCCAGGAGCCGGCGTTCCGCGCCGCCTTGGCGCTGCCCAGCGAGAAACTGCTGGGCTGGCTGAGCGCCCGGCTGAAGTGCTCGTCCACTACGGCGCTGATGTCCCCCTGGAAGTAGGTGAAGAGGACGCACCGGGAGCTGATGTACTCGGCCTCGGGGGGCCTCTCCTTCTCGGGGCTGCACTCCTCCTCCTTGATGCTGGCGGCGGCGTGGCTGGGGAAGGAGCTGGTGGCGCCGGAGCTGCTGCCGCTCTCCGGGGCTTCTTGCATTTTGGAGTACAAGGCGAGTTTCTGGAGGGAGAGAGAAGAAAGGGAGGACGGGAAACAGAGCAACGAGGCGCTCTGGCTCCCGTCCCGGCTCTCCGTCCCCGTGCCAGGCGGGATGCAGCGCCCGGACGCGCTCCGAGCTCCATGCGGGAGAATGCGGGAGCTGCACCCCTGGGTCTCCCGAGCCGGGCACGGACGGGAGCGGGTGACGCACGGGACTTAGCTCCCGGCACGAAGTCCCGGCTTTGCGGGCCGGATCCCGACACCGGGGGAAAGGCAGAAGAGAGACCTACAAAATAAAGCGGAAAACGGGAGGAAGAGGGGAAAAAAAATATCAAAGTCTGTCCGCCTCAAACACGTCTCAGGGCAGCGGGAAGCCTCAGGTATTTCCTACAAGATTGCACTGTTTTTACTGGATCCCGCAAGGGGAAATAAAGAGAGAGCGCTCAGAAGATCGCCGGATGTTTCGCGAGGTCTCTCTGCCCGCAGCCGCCGGGAGTTCCTGGGACGCGGGGCCGGACCGGGCCGGAGGAAGAACCGGGAGCCCTTGGCCGA